>JAULBW010003955.1:0-21602 GCA_032358265.1 Vaucheria bursata | reverse complement strand
GCACTATTCCATTGGCTAAAGTGAGAACATGATGTCAGCAGTCAGAATTCTTAAACTGAGAACAGAAACAATGACGCGGCTAACATAGTTATAAGATTAACCGTTAACCGGTCAATTCCTAACATTATGGAACTTAGAAGTGCAAGTATTTGAACATGAATGAATGTTGGAAAGTATAAATAATAAGTATAATTACTCATTGCTAGCTGTAAAGGGGTTTGAAGGGCTAAGAGGACAAAAACATTTGTCAACAGCTTACCAGCTCATATTGAATTCATTATGCCTAGTAGTAGTTATTCTAAATAGTATTTTTAAGTATAGAATAATTGAACATCCCTTTTTAAAATGAAACAATCAAGATTTTTATTATGTGTCAGGTTGTTACATTCACAGAAAAAGAAACTAACTGACTAGCACTACTGAACTGTGACTGGGGTAATATGGAAGCAGTAGATGTACTTGTTCTTTGCTCCTTGTTTTGTCCTGGCCATGCAGTTGTGAGGAAAATTTCAGTTTATAGAGCACTCTATGGAGCAAAGCAATTAGAAGACAAGGTATTTTATACAAATATATTTATATATATACATATGATTTTTTGATACAATCTCAAAAACATTTTGCATATATATATATATGTAAATACATTTACAAAAGTGCTTGGTTTTAATTCTGTTACTTGCTATGCATACAATTATGCAGACAATTTCATTCCATTGTAGAGTGCAAAAGGGTGCATCACAGACATACTGAATTTTGTTTCAACACATTTTGTAACAATTGTTGAAAATATTTTGTGGATTTAGTGAATTTTTTCATCATGCTGCCTTGTAAACAAGTTTCCAAATAGCCATGATGCTTAAAAAGATATTATTTCTAAATATCATGCTGTTGACTATGCATGAAAAACTTGTTTCAAGACATTTTGTAACCACAAGTTTGTCATAACTTTTTGTATAGGTTATTTTTAGTAAAAAATTGATGGTTCTATTTCATCATTATTTGTGCATGTATTGATGGATGAAGATGAATATATGTATACATATTATGCATATGATACAGCTTTAACTCTTTTTAGAGAATTATTCATGCCAATATATGTATATATATATATATGCTTGAATTTATATACACGTATGCATGTATGTATATTTATGGTACATGCTTTCTTAGTAAACATTGTTTTTATGCACATTTAAATTTTCCTTGTATTGATCTATATGCAATTGGTTTATACCTGCACCATGTGAGCAAGTTAGACCCCTGTCTATAATGCATGTCATTGCTCAGCAAAAGGATAAAAATAGTAAGAAAATTGCAAATTGTCAAGTTGAAAAGGCTAAACATAGAAGAGTAGTAGAGTAAAGTACCCCAGGAGTAGTATTAGAATCATAGGATATGAATATAAGTAAGGTAAAGTTAACTTATTTTTAATGATCAGAAACTGCAACTTTTGAAATAATGATACTGGAAATATTACGAGTGCTGAAGGTCTTAAAAATACAGTAATAACATTACACTAGTCAACATAATAGTAGTATTTTGACATATGTTAGTCTCAACAAACAACTCAACAGATTCAAGTCCAAGATCTAAATGCAGGCAAGACTAAATAAAGACAAGACAGGACAGGACAGGACAATAACTGTAATGTATAGTATATTTACAAGACTGCATTACATGACCACTGAGGCCACTTGCATGATCAAAAGTAAATCTTGTAAATGTATTTTATAGTTTAAGCTAAATGATGACTCACCATAATTGTTGTTGAAATTTAGCAATGACTTGCCATAGCTATTATTGAAGTTCAACAATGACTTGCCACTTTTTGAATGAACCTATTTAATTGACTTTAGATTTTATTGGATGCAGTGATCCTAACAATAAAACTTAAAGTTTCAGGTTGTTAAAGTTTATTGTATGATGGATCTCAAACATATACAGCTCAAAGTGATAGAAATAAAAAAAGTATAGGAATAAATATGAAACACAAAATAAAAATTTTCTAAATGTAATTTAATAAGAACTACTGTACTTTAAACATACAGTTAACTTGTCGGTACTAATTTAATCTCATATAATATCATATCACTGATATCAGTTGAAATACAATGCCATAAGAGTGTTATTTTTGGTGGGACATTGTTACATTTAAGAATACCAGGTGTACTTGATATATATATATATATACATATACAGTTAGGATGGAAGAAGAAAGATATAGTAATATAATATAATATTGTATGCCTTTATATGACAATGAGGCTCAGTATGAAGGGTGCCTTCTAATGCGTGGCAGAGGTCAAACAAGCAGCAAAGCAAAGAGGATTTAATAAAAAAACATATAAGTTTATTAAACTTTAAAAAAGGAGTGAACAAAAACACAAAACTAAGCATATAAACATGTCCCTGCTAGCTCCTGCGGTATACCCTTTTAAAGTGCCCTTGAAACTGGCTCTCCGGTGAATCTTGCTGAATCTTTTATTCTACAAGTAAGCCAATAATTTTCATTAGCAGGCTTATAATTATTCTAGGATTAGTTGAAGCATTCCTTGAAACAAACTTAAGCAGAAATAAAGCAGAATAACTAAAGGATAGGCGTAATACAGTGGAGTTATAGGATTTATGACAATTTCATAATAATATCCAATTAATTGAAGGAGGAGTATAAAGTACTGTGATTAAAGGTTATGCAGGATTTGAAAATCTGACCATTGTTGAAAAGGTATTACAGCATGGAACATGCGTAGGTAGAAAAGAAGTGAAGGTGTTTCTACAGATCTACAAGAAATATGATGCATGGCATTATGTAAGGATATAGAACAAATGAATCAATTAAAGAATTATAATGAAGGTGCTAACAGAAAAAATTAGTACTAAGGTATAATTGGGATAATAGGTACATGTTAACAATTAACTTGTTAATGCTTAAATTCATATTATAGCTGTGGAGTTCTGTTTTATGGCAAGTCATTACTCTGCATATTGTAATTCAAAGTTTAAGGCAAGTCATTGCTGGATTTTGGTGACAATCTAAATTTAGGGTTTGTGTGTTGCTGTGAAGTATATTCACTTCCAGCAACACAATTTATGTCTGTGTAAATATACTTTGTTTTTAGTCTTGAGTCTTATTTGTAAACACATTCATAATGGTACAATGTAGTAATAGAGGTAAAAGGTGATAAAAAAGCATAGACAAAACATTAATAAAATATAGGCAAACATGGGTGAACATAGGCAAACATAGGCAAACATATTTGAGTAGTTATGCTGTAATGATTTATAGAGGTAGCAAGACTGGCAAGTATCCTGACATATATATGTATGTATATGGGAAGCAGTGGAGATAATTTTTACCAAGATGTACTTTGCACGTGTAAAATTCAAAAAGTGGAATATTATTTAGCATTTGTAAAAAACTCCACTATAGCTGCTGTATAAGCCTTATAGAAGGAGCTATGCTGAATATAAGCCCAAAATTATATATATAGTTAGCTCACATTCTTGCATAACCAGCAGTACCACTTTATTGAATATCAGCTGTGGCAAAAAATGAAGTATTATTGTTTTTAAGATGTGCAGATGATTCGAATCAAACAATGGTTACGTAGTGTCTTTAGATTGATACAAAATACTGTACTGGAACTAAAAAGAAAGATTAACTACCAAGAGAAAATTAGTACTGATGAGAAACAAATTAGTTTTTTGGAGCTTTTTTTAGAATTAAAAAAGTAAGAGTGATACTCAACTCGGAAATATTTATTGTTGAGGTATATGGAATTTTTTGGTACGTCTAAATTGAATGCACTATGTTGATATTTATTCTCAAATTTAATAGCCATAGATGGTATCAATAAACTATTAGCATAAAGAACTGCATTTGAATATCTACATATATACATAAAAATATTCAACTACTTTATTGTTTGTGTCAGGAGCAGAAAAACCAAACGTGTTGACGGAGTAAAGCCAGAACTAGCTTGGCAAAAAGATGCACAAACAAGGACAAAATTCTCAATCTTCCCAATGAATTTAAGCACAAAATAAGAAGAGCTAACAGGGAAAACGTAATATTATATGTTGTTGTTTCCACTTCAGTGGCAGAAACAACATGATACAAAATAAACTGCATGCATTAAGTCGAATTATGCAACATCCAAACTACTAGTACTACTACTAACAATGTAGTACTAGTTATGAATATTTACTATGGAAATAAAATATACAACTATGAATTTGTCCCGGTACTGGGAGAATTGGGAACTGTCACTTGATTCCGACCCATGCGAGTACATTGGCTTAAGTCCTAACAGTTTGCCTACTAAAGTTCAGGCAGGCAAAGGAAAAGTTTAGACCTAGGTCAACAAAGTGTTGCATTTATTTTAATTGAATGTACTTGGTTTTAGCCATTATTTTCAGTAACAAATCAAAGGTCTATGAATTTAAATATTAAACATCTTAAGAAGTGTTGCCCATATGAGCACTATTCTTGAGTAGTAATATGCAGAACAAAGATGAATCAAACAACTATGGTCATTGTCATACTATACTACTCCTAGAAGGTCACATGTGCATTTCAATATAAGGTTTAAAAAATGCTCAACTAGACAAAAAGAAGACCAATGCGGTGATAGAAGCCATGAAAACTGTGCCGATGATTTATTGATTAAACTGAATGTCTTGTATTCCTTCATCTTGTGCACGTTACAACTGTCATATATGAAACAGCAAAGCAAATTAAGATAAAGTTAACAAGTTTCAATTATTTTTAGATTTGCATCAAAAAATAGAAAAAAATTAATACAACTTTTCTTGTTTAACTAACCAATTGGCAGTACACTTTTGATGATGTGACAAGAAGCTCAAACATTGACTAATCATTTATATTCATGCAATTCTATGAAATATTTTATGCCTTTTCTTAACATCATCAGGTTTTTATACTGTTATAATGCACTTTCTAGTTTTAATTGTCTCATCCATATTAATTTTTCATTCATACTTTTCTTACATTTCATTGCATTAATGTATATTTATAGCTCATCATTGCATCATTAGTCACTTTTTTTATCTTTTTGTAGACATAAACTAAATCATACATGCATAAGAAAATGGGATTAAGAATTGTGGTAAGTGAAACTAATTAATCAATTTTATAAACAAAATTATTCTGAACAATCCACAAAAATAAAAAATTCTGGGTTGGTAGAAAATTGTTACTTGTACAATTGAAATGATTTCCTCATCTACTTAAATGTGCAAAGAGAATTTTAAAATCAATCAAAACTGGAACTCATCAACTCATAAATGTTCATATGTTCATGTTTTTGCAGGTCACCATTATACAACATGAAGCACACTGTACAGCAATGATCATTTTTAATCAAGGATATGTATCAAACACATGTATTAAATGTTAAAATGTTGGTAAATATTTTGTTTGATAACGTATTAAGTTTTATCATCATTAAGTTTGGAATTCATTAATATGGAATACTATTGCAACCACCTAATTGCCACAATTGCATAGGTCAGTTTAAGCTTGCCATATACATTGAACCAATTATAAAAAGTTTTCTAAAATAATACATACATATTGCCAATGTTTAAACTGCAAGCAGAGTTATAACTTGATATGTTTTTTAATACCAGGAAAATATATATTTTAAAGTTATGGAACTATTAGCAACGGTAAGCTTGTGATGTGCTTTTAACTCATATATTATGCAAAAAATATTTTTTAGGTATGCCATGCAGCCTTTCTATTGCATAGTTTAAAAAAATCTGTTTTACAGAGTATGCAGCTTGTTTTCATTGAAACTCAAACAGTTTCCATTTTCATCATTCAAGCACTCAAATAATTGCTTGTCTCAACACACTGCAGTGTGTTTTTGTACTTTCTGTGTACGTTTAGTTGATTTAAACTCAGACAAAAAGCAAAGCAATTGCTTATGGTGAGTGTTCAATATTTTTTCTTGTTCCAATGTTCTGTATTTGAAAGAACTCATACTGCACAACTAATCAATGTGCTGTGTCATTAACACCATAGAATTAATAAAAAGTAGTTAATCAAGTGTACAAATTTAGAATAATAGTACTTCCACTTAATTGGTTGGATCTAAGTAAGGAAAAGACTTATAGTTCTATAAAATATGGTCTGTGGATGCTAATCAACAGTTTCATAAAAAACTAGATTCATCTTGTTCATTGACATTTGCCCAGTTAAGATCAGTGATGGAGCAATTTCTAAATTCAAAAGCTGGCTCAAAACTCAAAGCTCACTCAGTACTATAATTGAGCACAAAAACAGTTTTGAATTATTGATACTAAAATTATTGTTTCACTTTTTTCAGACTTAGTTCTACAGAAAAGTACCTTGCATAACATGCTATTTGGTGCAACTAACTATTATGTCAAATTTTTATATTTCTATATCAATGTTCTTCAATTTAAATTGACTTCTTAATTTCATGGTTCTTTCTTAATTGATTTGTTTTATGTGCAGGTCACTTTAACTTTTACCTGCATAATTTTTTGTACAATGCCTATGACAGGTATTTAGCACTTGTAGAAATGTGGAATTAATATGCTATATTTTTTCTTAACTGCAATGTTACTGTATGCAGCAATTGATTGCTTAGGTCAGTATCTTAAAGTGTACCTCGTTTTAAATGTTTTTCAGTTCTGATTCAATGTTACCAACTAGTTGAATTTACAGAAAAGTACTTGGCAAATGAATCCTTATAAAAAACAAAATTAGTCTCATAATGTATGTGACAGATATAGCCAATCAGTATTAAGGTAGAGAGTTATGCTTAACCTGTAAAAATATTATCAATAAATTGCAGCATATCTGACAAGATCTTTCTATCATTGTCTGCCATCAATCCTAGAAGATGAAAAAAGAGCTAAAGCAGAATCTTTAGTGCCAAAGAAATTTTTTAAAATTACCCATGTTTTACATCACAAGTACTCATGCTAGTTAATTGCTGCATTGAACTCATTAGAAATTTTTAGTATCAATAATAGAAAATTCTTTGAGTCCCTAGAAGTAAAATTTCTTTGCAAAAATTATTCGACCAATAGAAAAAGTACTGCAGCTAGCCTGCATGAGAAATTGAGATGCATTGTTGTTTTCACCAGATTTAGTACAAATCAGAATTAAATGCTTTTTGATTATATGCAATCAATAGCAGTAACTTTAGAGGTGCTGAAATTTTTCAGCAGAATATGGTATAATAGACAGTTGCTTTCAAAAAATTCATGTTCATCCTTTGATGAAAAATGACATCTTAAGAAGTAGATAGCATTTTAACATAAGTGGAATATTTTTATTTGGACTTATTTCATTATCAAATACATTATTTGGAAAAATGTGGTTAACTTATAAGATTTAATATTTGAAATTTGCCTAATATTATCATTTGTCTTAAATTTAATTATTGTCAAATAAGCAAGATTCAATCAGAAGGCAAAGAAATTTATAATTCATACTATGACCTTTTGTTTTGATTTTGGCCACTGTGTATTTTCCATGTCCAATATAAGTAAACCAAGCTCAATTAAATCAAATTCTTTTAAAAATAGACATTGAAATTTCTAGCCATTACTTAATTTCCCATTTTTAGTTTACTAGTTCTAAGAAACATAAACTCACACCCTCATTTCCCTATCACTACGCACCTGGGAAACAGTATACTAAAGCAGCTTCCAGTATCCTGCTTGATCAAAATCTGTTAATGCATTTAATTTATAGCATGCTATCTACGGGTGTTAGTGGGTCCCAATAAATAGCATAAACCAAACTGCTTTACATCAAAACATGGCATTCCAAAAGCTTGATATTTCAAAGCTGGACAAGCAAAGCTAAA
Source organism: Vaucheria bursata (assembly GCA_032358265.1). Lineage (NCBI taxonomy): Eukaryota > Xanthophyceae > Vaucheriales > Vaucheriaceae > Vaucheria > Vaucheria bursata. The sequence continues at coordinate 13,731 of JAULBW010003955.1, read as the reverse complement.
ATTGACAATAGATTTGATGTTTTCTAACCTCCAATATTTGAGGTATCAGACCAAGTCCAGCTCCTTATAAAATTTCATGTCTGCAGCAAGTTGCATTTAGACTTGCGGTAATAGCTTCACACTCTAAATATTATTATCATAAATTAATATAAAAATACATACACATATATATAAAAAGAATGAGAAGATGATTGAGCTCACATGTTAAAAAATATTTAGCGGTAATTGAAATTCAAAATAAAACGTCAAACTCACAAAAACTAAAGGTGGTAATTTTCAAAACATCAACTTAGAACTAGATTGACATGATATATTGCTGCTGAACTTATCCTAGAGATACTCTCCTGGGACAATATTTCTAATGGTAATGGTGCAAGATATTAGCAGTATAGAGCAAGGAACTCTTCTATAACCAGGTTTGCCTATAACAAGAGTATTACATGGCATTTGAGCGCTTATCTCTAACTAGTTTTAAAGCCTGTTGATAAGAGACAAGACTTGGATATATTAGCATTAATTTGCCTTGTTGATGGTTTTACTTTTAAACAACAAATTTTCCTAAAAGTAATTTAGCCATTACAAGTATATTAGCTCTGAAATAACTATTGCTTTGCAGAGCAATGATTTTTTTTACTTTTACAACATGAACACACAATTAGTTAAAAAAACATTGATAATGATCAATTTAGTCTATTTTATTCTTTTAATATATTCAGATTTTTTCTTGAAAAAAATTAAATATAGAGTGTACTAATTATTTTGAACTATTACTCAGCCAAAACGAATGCTGCTTTTGCTACATATGTATTATTTAGAAACTAGGCAGTTTAAGAATGAAGATGCTGTGATGTTACTATCGTGGCAGCAGGCAATGAAGGAAAGAATAAAGAATAAAACAAGTACATTGTATGGAAAAGAACTGCCTCAACAACTAACTCAGCATTGCGCCAGAATGACCAGTAAGCGGTGCGTATTGTACAATGTGCAAAGAGTGACAATATTATTAATTTAACAAATATTTTGTATAAGCCTTATGGGAGTGACCTCATAAGATGCATTATATATCTTTTTGAAAGTAAAAAATTAATTTGAAAACTTGAAAAAGACATTACAAAATGATTTTGGGTACAGTACATATTAGTTAGGGTAGAGTAGCATAGAGAATAGAGCACAGTTTGGGTGCTAGAGCAATAATTATCCTGACATGCATATAGATTCATTTACTAAGCAAAATATGCTTATAAATATTTGAATGGTTATTGCAGACTATATGAGTCTTATTGTACTCAATTCTGTTTAAAGCTATGGTCTGACCAGAAATCTAATTTTTTTAATAATCTGCAGCTGAACTAAGCACTTCATAACTTTGCAATTCCTTGTTATAGATGAATATTAGTTGATTTGAAGCAATTGCATTATATTCGAAGTTTGCTATACATATGGATACATCTACTTGTATTTTTAGGATCATTTCAATCCTATAAAGTTATACCTACAATGAAGTTGATCCTTTCATATTAGCAATTTATGTGCAAAAAAACTTGCATGTATATTTAGTATCCCCATCTATCATACAATTTAAGAGATAATGATTTTTATGAAGAAACACTTTTCTGTGCATATGTATCTATAGTTAACCAGAAATAAATTCAAATTGCTACATACATTTTTCACATGTATTTCTTCAATGCAGTTTTTGAAAACTTCTGAAACACTTTAAATTTCAGACTTTTAATTAGTATATTTAGTGAATGGTTGACAAGATGACCTGAAAAAAACCCCATATATTGATGCTTTTCTTAATACAAAAGCTGAACATAATATTTGAATACCTACAGCAATTTCAGGAATATTAAACAGTTTTGTTTCCAATCAATACTTGGAGAAACCTTTAAAAGAATAATTGTTGTATCTCAGATAAGATCTTTGTATCAAATTGGCACTATTTTTTTGCGGCTTGCAATAAATGGTTTAAGCTGAAGTGGACTAGTATAGTACTCCATCCAGTATAGTAGCCATTGTTTCTGCAGAATAGAGCTAAATAAAAATAGTATACTACTAAAATTAAACTTGGAATTATATTTAATTGGACAATAGTTTTGCATTTTAAGAGGATATATGTCAGGAATTAACTCCTAAGTAAGTTAATTCTGTTCTGTAGCTGTGGTATGTTTCTCTTAATGCTGTGTTGAAGTCTCAGTTCTGATCATGAGAACAAGTTCCAGTAAGTGATATTTTGTTGTGTTGATGAAGTTATCTCACTTCTATCAATACAATTTAGGATGTAATAATATATGTATTCTGTCACAAATTTCTTGTGTTTATGTTGCGTGTTACATTCCTAACAATATACACCTAAGCTTAAAGACAACTGTAGACACTTGTGTTTGGGTTGGATTAGGAAAAATAAACTTAATTCTTTTATTTCAAGTAAAGGTCATCAATATAATTAATCATCTTTTTACTTCAGATTAATGACATGGAATTTGAATTGTTAAGAATTACTCTAGATTTGTAATCTGTTTCAAAAGATCAAAGTTTGATGAGCTTATATGTAGGAAAACTGCTGTTTCTGTTTTCTCAAAATATCTGTCAGAAATTAACTTTTATCATGAGTTAATTCCTTTTTTACTTATAGCTATAGATATCCCTTTTGAGAACATTCCTTATTTTATGTTACTCACATTTTCAAAACTGTCTAGTCACACAATAGTTCTTGAATTGCTATGTTGTGTGGAGAGGTGTAATCACTTCTTACAACACAGGTCAAGATATAATGTATATTTGAGCTGTTACTCTCTCAAATTTGTTGCCTGTTTTGTTGTGTGTCAAAAGTTTGTGAGAAGTCCAACTGCTGTTAGTTTGGCATTTTGTTCTTTGTTTTCTTGTTATTCCTCCACAACATTTCCTTGCTGTGCTCCATTTTCTTGTTGTTCCTCCACAACATTTCCTTGCTGTGCTCCGTTTTCTTGTTGTTCCTCCACAATATTTCCTTGCTGTACTCTGTTTTAGCTCCTGGTCTACACTGTTTGTTGACATTTTCTCACTCCCTTTGTCCTACACCTTAAATAATTATGGCAACTCACAGCTTTACACCTGAACAAATTAATCAGCTCATGGTGGAATTGCAACAAGCAAAGGAACAACTACAAGCAGTAAGCCAACAGGTCATACACCTGGAAAGAGTTGCAGTTCAAAGTGTTCCCTTACCCATGCCAGAAGCTCCAGTTGCAGCTCCTACCTATCGTGAGCCACAAGTCCAAAATCCTGAACCGTTTGATGGTGACAAAGCAAGAACTGAGTCATTTTTGGCACAACTCAGCACCTGTTTTGAGTTGCAATGTAACAGTTATCCGGATGACAGGTCCAAGACTCTTTTTGCTATTAGTACTATAAAAGGAATAGCTTTTGACTAGGTACTTCCATATATCTGTGTGAACCACAACATCCTCCAGGATTATGACATTTATGTGGCCAATTTCTGCTCTACTTTTGGCAACACAAATTGTCCAAGACAAGCAGAGTATGAGCTACTGGAGCTTAAACAGGGTTGCTGTTTAGTTGTTGAATATATTGCAGACTTTCAGCAGCTTAGTATGGAAGTTGGATGGGCAGACACCTTACCTCTTTGCTCAATGTTTGATAAAGGACTCAACCGGGAAATTAAACAGGCCCTCTGCAATTTCCAGTGTCCAAACACTCTTGCAGAATATTTTTGCATAGTAGCAAAACTTGATAACCATCATATTGAGTTTTACCAGGAGTTTGGTAAATAAAGTGCTCAAACCAACCCCCCTCCAGTTTCTCACCACCCAGCTCCGGTCACTCAAGATGGAATTGCGGATATGGTCATTGGTGCAGTACAGCATCATAGACCTCTGATATCCAATGAACGCCAACTATGTATGGACAACAACCTATGTTTGTAGTGTGGCAAGGAAGGGCATATTGTTAGGGCATGTCCTAAGATGCAAGGACATAAGCAGCAGCAGCTAAACAGGGACCTGGTAGGAGCAACTAAGCTTGCTGGACTTGAACACCCTTACCTTATGGTGGATATTCTGCAATCCAGTAAGTCTGTATCTAAAGTATATGAATTGGTTGACTTAGGAGCAGATAAGTCTTTACTTAGTGAACAACAGCTACATTCATTACACCTTACACCAAAGCTCCTCTCAAAGCCACTACACTTTGAAAGCATTGAAGGTAGTCCCCTATTCTCGGGTAGTGTCAACCAGTTTGTAGTACTTGATCTACAACATGATTCTGTTCCTTTCAGTCACACTTTCTATGTTGTACATTCACTGGTATCTCCTCTGATTTTTTGTATCAATTGGCTTACCACACTCAACCCCATCATTGACTGGGTTAAGCTAACATTCACCTTGCACCAGCTAACTTTGCCATTGTCCTGTGCTACTATTTCAATGAAACCGGATCCTACTGTTACTAATGATATCATTACTGACAATGATTTGGTCCACAACTTATCAGATTTTCAGCCTTTCAACATGTTGGTTCCTAAAGACCATGATCGGAATGAAGAATCAAAGTCAACTCAAGTACTTTTGCCTCCTGAATATCATCCGTTCACATCGTTTTTTTTGGCACAATAAGCAAACCTTCTTTTCCAGCATCGTAAATTTGACATTGGCATTGACATCCAAGAGGGAAAAAAGGCACCATGGGGTTTCATATATCCTCTGTCTGATCCTGAGTTGAAGACACTTTGCAACTACTGAGATGATCAACTAGCAAAAGGTTTCATCCGTTCCTCTAAATCTCCCGCTGGTGTTCCAATATTTTTTGTCAAAAAAAAGAGTGGAGAATTACGTCCTGTTGTTGATTATTGAGGTCTGAATTCTATCACAGTGAAAAATTGCTACCCACTACCGCTCATTCATGGGATGCTTCATTGTTTCTCTCATGCCAAAGTGTTTACCAAGATTGATCTAAGAGAAGCTTACAATTTGGTTTGTGTTCAAGAGGGTGATGAATGGAAAACGGCTTTTTGCTGCAGGTTTGGGTATTTTAACTATACTGTGATGTCTTTTGGCTTAACTAATGCACCTGCCATATTCCAAAACCTTATGAATGAAATTTTCTTTGACTATTTAGATCTTTTCTGTATTGTGTATTTAGATGACATTTTGATCTATTCTGAAACTTCTGCTGGGCATACTATACATGTCAAGCTAATACTTCAATGGCTTCTCGATAATATGTTATATGCCAAGTTGATAAAATGTTCATTTTCAGTAATGTCAATTAATTTCCTTGGCTACATCATTTCAGTCTCTGGTATCAGAGTTGATCCCAAAAAAGTTGAACGTATTACTTCATGGCCAGCTCCTACAAATATCAAGAGTTTGCTATCATTTCTGGGTTTTGCCAACTTCTATTGAATGTTCATTTCAGACTATTGTTACATGATCATTCCAATGCTTAATCTACTGAAAAAGGAATCCAAATTCATCTGGACTCCTGCTTGTCAAACAACTTTTGAACTCCTTGAGACTCAATTCAGTTCTGCTCCTATTTTACATCATCCTGATACACCAAAGCCATTTATAGTTGAAGCTGGTGCTTCTGATTTTGCGATTGGCAGAATCCTATCCTAGGATTTTGATAGAGAAATTCATCCAAATATCTACTACTCTTGTAAACTTTCCTTACCCAAGATTAATTATGAGGTACACAACAAAGAACTACTAGCAATAGTTGCCTATTTTCAACAGTGGCGCTTCTTTCTGCTTAGTACAATTGAACCAGTAAAAGTAATCACGGATCATCGCAACCTTTTATAATTTTCTGAGTCTAAATATTTGAACCGTTATCAAGTCCGTTGGTCCGTTTTTCTGTGCAATTTCAATTTCCAGATCATCTTTTGACCAGGTCAAGAAGGGGAAAAGCCAGATGCACTAAGCTGTCAACAAGGTTATCATCTTCATGATTTGGATGAGCAAGTTACAAACCAACATTAAGTGCGTCTAAATAAGAATTGTTTTATAATAGCTTTCACAAGAGAATGTTCTCTTTTGGAACGTGTAAATGAAGCTCAGTTGAATGATAAGGAAATTCAAGACCTCAAACATTCTTAAGAAATTTCTCTTCAGCATGACTGCTTGCTACACTATAGTTGCCTAATGACTCCTATTACTCTGCATCACAAACTATTGCAGCTATGCCATGACTCACCGCTTGCAAGACATGTAGGTATTTGTAAACATTCAAACTTGTTTCTAAAGAGTTTTGGTGGCCGGGTATGCGGAAAGATTGTACAGCATACGTTCAATCCTGCCATATGTGTGGACAAGCAAAGGCAACCCATATGAAACCAGCTGGTTTACTGCGTCCTCTACAAATTCTGCCTCAGCCTTGGCATTCAGTGGCTATGGATTTTATTGCGGATCTTCCTCCAGTTCAGGGTAAAGATTCCATATTAGTCATTGTTGATCATTTTAGTAAGATGGGTCATTTCATTGCATGCCAAAAAAATATAACTTTGCTTGAATTGGCAGACCTCTTCTTCTATCACATTATCCACCTTCATGGTATTCCAAACAATTTGGTCACCAATTGGGGATCCTTTTTTATGTCCCAGTTCTTTGCTGCTTTACTATGCAATTATGGAATTGTACAGAACCTTTCATCTGCATATCACCCTCAGTCAGATGGGCAAATGGAAAGATTGAACCAAGCTCTTGAACAGTATCTTTGTGTATATTCCAACTTTGATCAGACAAATTGGCTAGAAAATCTCCTGCTAGCAGAATTCTGTTTTAACTCCCAATTCCATACTGCCACTAATATGAGCCATTTTAAAGTTACATGCGGATTTGATCCTCCAGTTCATTGGTCTACGGAACTGCTTTCAGACTCACCACAAATCCTGCAGAAATACATGTCAATTTTAAATGATACTACACTAACTCTTCACAAGACACTTGAAAAAACTCCTTTCAACTAAGAATTTTGTTGCCATCAAGCAATGCCACGCGGAATATGAGGAGGGGGGGATGGTTTTCTTAGATTGACACCGTATTAAGACCTTAAGACCCTCAACTAAACTTGACTAGAAAAAACAGGGTCCTTTCCAAATTATTCAAAAGATCAATCTAATGGCTTACCGCTTGCAGTTACCTCATTTAATGAAACGGTTACACAATGTTTCTCATATTTTGCTACTACACCCTGTCAAGAATACCTATTTAAGATCTACTCAAGCTAAACCACCTCAAGTTATTTTGGATTGTGACAGTGATTATTATGAAGTTGATGACATATTGGATGGCAAGAAGACATGTGGACATTGGCAGTTTCTGGTTTTGTGGAAAGGATACTCAGCCAAAGAGAACAGTTGGGAACCTGAGGAGAACATTGTGAACTGTGACCATTTGATCCAAGAGTTTAAGTAACAGTTTGGCTCAATTTCCAAGTCTGCAGCTAGGGGGGCAACTGTCAGAAATCAACCTTTATCATGAGTTAATTCCTTTTTTACTTGTAGCTGCAGATATTCCTTTTGAGAACATTCTTTATTTGTGTCTAGTCACACAATAGTTCTCAAATTGATAATGTTGTGTTGGAGAAGTGTAATCATTTCTCACAACACAGGTCAAGGTATAATGTATATTTGAGCTGTTATTCTCTTACATTTTTGCCTGTTTTGTTGTGTGTCACAACAATGTCAGCCTTCTAATTTTATTTTCAAGGCAATGTAACAAACAAAGGTAAAAGTAAATTTTGATTTTCATATGTTGATCAATCATGTGCACAATTATCAAAAGAGTCAATGTGTAATGCTTCTAAAAGATTTTATTTGATATTTGTTTTACCAGCAGTAATGATACACTTTTGTCTAAATATTATTCAGTAACTTTCTTTATATATAGGATGCGTGTGCTTGGGATCAAGCATCTATGGATTGGTCAAAACTGATTGCTGGTAGTGCTATATGGAAGAAGTACCTCTCTACAGAAAAGGATGCAGTCAAGAGTTTTAGTTTACATAATTGCCTCATGCACCTTAGCTTTTGCCTGATGATCACAGATCTGGTTTATCATATTCCTTCTTGATGGTAAAGTCTGCCTTTTCTCTTACAAACTTCAATCAAATTGTAGAAAAAACTTGTCCAGTAGCAATTTTCCTTTAAACCAATACTTTTTTATTCCAACACTTATCACGAGTATACATTAAGCGCCTACAGCCAACATTCCAATATTTATTAGGAACACAATATTTGGAACAAAAAAAGAAACGGACAATAATTAGTATAGATATGTTGCATTCAATGATTTACGTTGATAGAAGTGAGAACATTTTATCAACAACAAATTACATTTAAGCTGATAATTCAAAATGTATGACTCTCCTTGAACTTCTACTTATGTGACTCTCCTTGAACTTCTACCAAAGTGACTCTCCTCAAATCAGAATTGTACAAATCCTCTTGAGTTGTATAGTTGCACAAATCTCTCTGAATTGTACCGCAGCTACAAACAGAAAGAGTACTTCAGGAAGTTGATTCCTAACAATATTTCTCTACTTATCATATTTTGAATACTGACTAGCAACCTTTTGTTTTCTATTTTACTACCTTACATGAGTATACATTTTCTTTACAAGCAATGTCTACTTCCCAAAGAGTATATTCAAATCTGCATCAGTAGTTTCCATGGGATCTTTGGTTTTATATAAAAACTTCACTTTCATTTAGTTACAAGCTGTTAGATATCCATCTGATAAATCGAAACAAGACGTGAGCAAACAGCACGAGATAGTTTTACTAGCAACTTTATCTAAGTTGCTAAACATTATTCACTTTTAACAATGTACAAACTAAAGAATACTGGCTTGCAAGTGCTGTTGAACAATCATTGCAATTACACAAGAAGCACGCAACTTTTTCTAAGGCAAATACCAAAAACTATTTTAAAAATTATAACAAATACTGAACTTGCTACTGGGGCTATAGAACAGAATTTCTAACATATAAATATCTTTGCATATACTTTAAAAGTCTGTGATTTACCAATCATATACTTGTAGCATTAATTCATTTTATGTTTCCATCAATTCTGCTTTTAAAAACTCTCTGCAGAATAAAGAATCTGGCTGGAGATTTATTTATTATCAAAGAGAACAAGATATTTTTCTGTGACCTGATGAATTCACAAGACAGTAAATTTAAAGGGTATTGCAAGTTTTTTCTGAAATATATTATTAGATTGTTGCTAAGAAATTACCAATTGCTAAAGCAAAATCACAATATTTTAAAGTAATGATGCTATCTCGGTAAAAAAATGAAAGTGTTCTTGAGAGAACATTTATTAGCGTTCATGTTTTATATAAATGTAAACATACATAACCTATAGTGAAATTCTAAAATATTCTGGATTGCTGCAGCTGAATCCGACTAATTTTGTTTTTCATACTGAGAACAGATTTGATATGCAGTTGGAATACATGTGTATACTTTTTGTCTCCTATGCTTTGCAATGTTTTTTCGTGATTTTTGTTCTTTCTTGTAAGTTTGCGACGTTTAGAATTTGACTGTTCAAGTTATAACAAAATGAAAATTAATTTTTCTTTTGTTGATCTACAGAAATTCCGTATGTACATGTAAATCATTTTGTGAAAAGTTTGTTGATGCATAGCAGATATTGCAGAGCATTACCCCCAAGCAAATAAAGTATAATACCATGTCATTACAACAGATCATCAAACTGCACATTGATATCTATTTGTATGTATTTAAGCAGTAGCCAGCTCACCATTAAACATGTACAACTTGCCTGTTATTGCTATTAAATATGGTCTTCAATAAATCTTTTTGTGCTATTATTGACTTGTTGAATTTTGAAATAGACAGGAATGCTTAGAACTGAATTGCATTGTTATATAACTAACAAACTTGTCATATATTTCAATTACTTTATAATGCATATAAAATCTTCAAAAACAATGCAAAAATTTCATTTTCATAATGCATAACAAAAGATTTAACATTTACTACCAATCCAAAAACATCAGTACCCTAACATCTTTCCTTTACGCTGACAAAATTTCATGCAGGAAATCATACCTTGTTCCCGAACTTCTCTCATCTTTAATTAAGTAGTCTGAAAGCTTCAAATGTTTACTTTCAGCAGCCAACCATTTCTGTCGAATAATATAAGCAAGCAGTATGCATTGACAAAACATTGAAACACTAAAAAATAACGTAGTTGAATCAAGTTGCTCAAATATTATGTATAACATTTTTTCAACATATTTCATCTATGCCAGCAACAATTTTTCATCCACTTGCATAAAATCATTTTTTTGAAATATGAATACAACGTAGGTAGGTAGATATCTTTTATATTGCCTCCTTGAAAGAGTATGAAAAAATTTGCAAGTTTTTCATTTACTTTCTACAGGCACTAAAAGTATGAAGCCGTGCAAAGGCTATATCTGCTGAGTTAAAAGTAACGATAGAAAATTTTTTAGATATGATGATACATATACTTTCAACAAACCGGTAAACTCTATCTACTGGTTTTACGACTAGCCTTTACAATTTCCATGTCGCCGCCATTGTCTAGGGTATCCAAATATAACAACCTTTGCTCTATAATAGGAATGACACTCCGGAATATATTACATTTCTCAATGATTATATTTGCTTTGATTTTCATCCTTGTGTATTCAAGCTTCTGTCGTTCAGCATCACTTGATCCTTTTGCAAACTTTTCGTAATTCTTTATTTCATTGTGAAGACCATTAATTTGCTGTGCAATATCATAAACAAATTTACTTAATGCTGCAATCGATTTTCCTGTGGAGTTGTATCAAAAGAACAATACAGTAAGGAATAGTAATAATATGTAGTAGATTATATGACTTTCAACAGAAAAAGAAGGTGTCCACTACCTCCACACAAACTGTACTAATGCGAAAACAGCATATAATGAAATTTAACTAACCAGTCAACTAGTCCGTCTAAACAAAATTAACTAGCTAACTGAGCAAATCGTGCCCATGTCTTATTTATAAACTAACCTGAGCATACTCTATATGTTAATAAACATATATGTAAGAAGCATCAGGTAATGTTCTGCATTAAAAATATTCAGCTAATATTTTGTTAAAAAGAGTCAAATGTGTAATAAATGATATTCCATGTACTAATGAAAAAAATTTTTTGTTTTATTGCTAAATTACAAAAGATAGCAGTTTTAGAGTTTAGTGTGCACATACTCTTATGTGAATTTTGTAATATTCTATTTCTATATACTCAGTTTGACTGAGTAGTGAGTATATTACAACACCACTTATGTGTTTTGTTCATGCTAGCTAATGTAAATTTCATAATAGTTTGCCTGGAGGTAAATATTTTTGGTGTTGCTTTCTAATTTCTTAAACAACATAGCTAGGGGAAAGACCACAACTCGCACACATGTAACTTAACAGGATTACATATAGCTGCATTAAGCTGACTCTGCATGATTAGGATATGCTTTCTATACTTTACATCGCAGTAAGCCAGAACTTGCATAATACGGTAGCAAACATTTATGAGTGCACTAGTATAAATCATATAAAAGATGCATTAATGGTAACCTGTTGATCCTGCAAGCTCATCAATGACTTCTTTAGCTTTACCCATCTCTACAGCAGCATTAGCTGCTTCAAGTCTACACTCTTCCTACAAATTATTTGAAAAAATGCTTAAAATTCAACCTTCAAGTTCGAGTATCCTTCTTTCTATGTCGACAAAAATGGTCATAGCTTGGTTGTCAAACAACTACAATATTACCTTTCATTATATATTCATATACATATATTTCAATAATGAATACCTGATGGAAATAACTTTGGTGAAATATAGTCATAATTTTAGTTAAATTTTTGGTATATCATAACTAGAAGCTTTAAGGCTGCTTAAAAGTTGGAAGTAAGCAAAGTAAACTAATTCTATTAGCTGAAAATGAAATATTTGAACTGAATTCGTTGCATACCAAAATTGTAGTAGCATAGTACTCTTTCCATAAGATACATATTGAAACCGGTAACTTTATTATGCATACTTTTAGAGTTGACATGATTTTGAATTTTGACAATAAACTTCATTTTCTTAAAGTATTTATTACTAGTAAGTATGCATGAATTACAAACCGCATAATGATCCTATATTCATAATTATCAGCATTAACCATCTGTTATCAATTTAATTACTCACAGAATAACTTTTGTGGATTATAGCCTGGAATAAGAGTTACAAATTAAGATTGATAGAAATTATCTTATAATATTACCTTTCAACAAAAATGGTATCATAATGAACTGAAAAATATCAAAGCATGCAATTGCATTTTTCCTGCTCTCTGAAACTCATGCCAATTTTAAATTCATATTTCATATCTCTAAAAATTTAATTTTTACATCTATTTAGCGTTGTTTTTATTTGTAGAATGTATTACTTACTGCTTTTTTCACGTAAACTAAATCCCACACATGATATATACCAGTAGCGACTACAGGTACAATAAGGATAGTAGCACTGACTGCAGTAATAGTAGCCATGCCTGAATAACTGGCGAAATAACTAGCAACAGTGCTTGAAGCGGTGCCTGTATAACTAAATAAGCCTGAAACAGTAGCAGTATATTGAGCAGTAAAGGTTGAAACAACTCCTTTAGCAGCTACTGCAGCATTACTTGACGTAAATTCGCGGATATCATCCATCGTACTTCTAGTCTCTGCTGATTTTTGGTTGTATTCTTTTTCATTGATTTCAGCCGAATCCTTTTTCTTACTATGGAAGCTGAAATGTTCAAGATAAATGTGCCATTTTGTGTCATGGCAATTGAAATGACAAATATAAAAATCCACTGCAATACTGCAGAATACAATTTATGTAATCGGCATTAAAAATATTCCACATTAATTGACTGCTATTACATGTGGACTAAGTAAATTAATTGCCATGCTATATATAATAAAAACTGCCATGCTATATATAATAAAATTTCCGTAGCTACGATAAACTGATGTGACAACAAAACACTGCGAAAATTTTCATTAACATTCGATTGTCAGGCCAACATACTCTAGTTTTGCTTTAATATTTCTCTAGTGTACAAAAATTTGCTTCAATTTTATCAGAATATACGCGAAGCTTTGTGAAATACTCAAATATAAGCTCTTTCATAGTTCACAACTTTATCTTTAGATCCTTAGCAATTGCCGATTTTCACTGTTTACATTATTACGTTAAGAAGCAGAAATACTTTACAATTGAATTGCATAGAATAAACTGCTAGTTAATATGCCTAGTTTGATTTTGGGAGTACATCTGACAATATGCTTTAAATACACTTATATTGTATGGTAGTTCTTTATCATGTTTAGCTACATCACATCAAAGGTGTAAATAAAATTTTCCTATTCAAATATATAAACAGAAATACAGTAAGTCCTCAAATGCCCACTGTTCAAATAAATATCGAAAAAAACTCACTGGAGATTTTTATCCGCTAATACATTTTGTTTGTCCGCTTCCTTTTGAATAACGTCTACACTAATGAAAAGACGATTATGGATAGCCGCCAGTATAGAAGCGCGAGCTTGGCAATCTCTCGAGTCTTTCAAAATAACGTTATGATATTCCATAAACCCCTCGTAATCGAAATTGGTAAAGTACTCCATAGCAGATACTATTCGGTCAATTAAGTCATCAAAAACCAC
>JAULBW010003944.1:0-21609 GCA_032358265.1 Vaucheria bursata | reverse complement strand
TGTAACTGCTGTTTGAAATGTAACTGCTGTTTGAAATGTAACTGCTAACACGGCGTTAACAAATCAATTCATAACAGGTGGCAAAGTAAAATATGTTTAAATCCTATTGTGCAACTTTGGGATACCTCAAAAGTAAATACATGGCATTTTGAAGAGTATGCAAAGCATTTACCTTTATTGAAATGCTTTAAACTTGTTTGAATTACTGGGTTTTATCATTTCTTGGGTTGAGTGCTCAGCATATTTAACACTTAACCTTATGCATATACATTCACTTAAGCTCTATTTACACTCCAAATCATGTCCTTATTTTTCAAACTAATCTTTATGTAGTGATTTTGTGTAAAGGTTAGAAACAAATATAGTTCAGTGTTACAGGAACTTGATAAGAGTGTAATTGAGGAATATTATTGTTTGGCACTTAGAATGTTGAGTCAAGGTGACAATGATTTGTGTATGATAGTTTCTCAATTTTTCACTTTTTTTTGTGCTGGCTCAATCAGCACAATGTATATTTTGTGTCAAAAGAAATACTAGTTCTTTTATAGTCTTAGGTTTCTTCAGATTATAAGAAACTGCCAATATGCCTCTCATGTATTTATACGGCTGTCACTGGTGCAGCTTGAGCAGAATCCAATTGCAATATAGGAAAGAGAGTAAAGAGTAAAGGTTGTGACTCAAATTCTACGACCTTAATTCTTGTCAACTGGAACGAAAAATTCCTGACACTTGCTATATAATGGACAAGTATTTGCAGGCAATGATGATTTGTTACTCTCAAGCTGGCCTTGAGGAATCTGAATGGGAAAGGAATCCATTGTAATGATGTCTCCGGCAAAGAAGATAATGCAATTCATAATAACTCAACTTTGCTCATCTTGGTCATGGTAAAAGAATTTTTGGGTGAAGAATTTGGTGATAGATGTTAAAATTAAAAAATTTGAATTAAAATTTTAACAGAATTGTAGTAAATAAAAAATTGCAAAAAACTGCAAAAACTGCAAAAATTATATATATCAAAATATAATTTTTTCAAGTATTCTAATTATAAAAAGGAAGCACTGAATAGATCATTCTTTTTATACATTTTCATTGGATTGCATGTTTTGTTTTAAACCTGTTTAAAAAACAATGTTTAAAACAGTCTTCATGCAACTTTTTTTAATCCAAACACTATTCAATAGCTGTAGTCACCATTCATGTTAGTGCTGATATAAACAGTTTCAAACGCTTTAGTTCTTCTTATGCAGTTGCCATCAAATTACATTGTACATTATAACTTCGTTATTTCTTGGAAATGAAAGAGATAGGACAACATTTCCTCTGCGCTTGTGTTTTGTTCGCTGAGCTTCAGCTCATTAAAACCTTCGCCATCCTCTTGAGTCCAGCTAAAAATCGGCCTCAGAGTACTAGCATTTTGTGTAGGTCATTTATTTCAAACGACAAAGTCGCAGATATTATTATTGAATTCATTGTGGTCGGATTTTAATGTTGCGCGAATTTCATTGAAAATTAAATAGCTGACGCGCTATATACCGCTATAGGAGAAATAGGAGATGTTTTGAGAATCGAGTTTTTATGCTCCAAGAAAATGACGAAGAAGAAGATAATTTGCCAGCATACTTGAAAGATTTTGATGACATTATGTGGGACGAAGACGTTGATAGTATTGAAGACGATGATTATATGGATTTGCCAACAGGAGAATTTTTAGGTGATATGGCGTACAACCCGGAAAGGGTGAGGCATCTAAATCAAATCTCTATTGAAACAGAGGATGATTATAAAATAGTATTTTGGACTTATTTCATTAATTAATTACATCACTAAAGATGCTGTTTAGCAGTTAACTTGGTGATCAAAAAATTGGGACGAATAGAGCCACAAATCTTAATATAAATGACACCTCAAATTTAGTGGTATGGCATATCAGATTATGTTACTGGCTGCGACCCAAATGATTTTCAAAAAACACTTTAGTTTTTTATATTGCTTTTATGAATTATTACTTCGCATTAGAGAAAATTTTTTTATTTAACTTGAATTTGTTCGGTGATTAAAATTTTAAAAGTGGCAAAAAACAGTTGATTGAAATATTGAGTAAACGATCTTTTATAATTGACATAAAAAAAATTCCAGTTTTTTACCAAGACATGATAAAAATAAGGAAAGGTGCCTTTTGTGATAAAATGTGTGACTGCAATACTTCATCTAAATGCAAAAATTTTCTAAATATATAATATTCATGTGAGATTACTCTTTTAAACCCTTATCTTTTCATCAGGATGATGGCGGCTTAGGGAGCGTTAAAATAAAAGATATTGCTGTAGATTACGATGTACCAATCGATTTTTTGCTTGATGTCCTATGTCGGTAAGTTATATAATCAGCTGTACCTTTTTTTAAATAATTTCCATGAATTTTATGTGTAAAATGTTTAAGTTGCATTAAAAGGTTTTTTCATTAGCGATTTATTTTCAAGATTTATGTTTTTCGCCTTTTCATCACAAAAAGTTTCTCACTGACTTACGTGTCAACTCTCCACAAAATTTTTATTTCTTTTGAATTCATGAATATTCAATGTACCAGCTATTTGCCATCTTAGTGTATGAATTTGAATGATTGAATCGTCTTCATTTTCTACCCCATATATCCAACTACGTTTCAAATAGAAATACTCAGTAAATACTATACCTTAGCGTTATAATCGAGTTTTGTTTGAAGTGTGTCTAGCCAATTAAAATTTCAATGTGTGGATGTAATGGAATATATGACCAATAGAAATTCATTTACTATGGAGTTGTTAAGGAAAAATAGCCCTATTATATGCTGAAGGTTTCATAAAAAAGTAAAAAAAATGGTGATTGATCAATTGTAACTCATAAAATTGTTCTCAGATACATTATTTATAACTTTTTTGTTTTTTTTAATTATTTCTTGGTGAATGTATGTTGGTTTGTAAGGAGGCTGAATATATGGATTACTTAAAAGCCATATTTTTTTAAATTGATGATATTATTTTAAAATAATAAAATGATAAAGAGTACCTGCTGAAAAGGCATATGAAAAGCCATTAGAAATTTGATTATTTCTTGGAAATTGATTCGTTTCTATTTGATACTTACCTATTTTAAAATAATTTTGAAAGTCACCAAAAAATATTTCTTTTTGACGGGCACCCATTTTTACAACAGTACCTAGTATTAAAGTTTCTTATATGAATCAAATATAGAAAGGATACATAGAAGAGCAAGAAAGTAAAATAAATTGTGTAAATATAGAACTTAAAATTATTCCAGAGCAATATTTTAAGAAAATTTCTAGCCCTTGGAGCTTCAACGAAGCTGCTCTATAATAGTTGCAGAGTTGACTAGTTACTATAAATATTATGTAATATGTGATCATTTCACGAATGACTCATTCTCTCTTCAACAACTAGTTAGAGATATTTCCTTTCGCGTGAAGTTTTATGGCTAAAAATGTTGAGGTGCTCAATATCATCCTAACATACGTAGTTTACGTGTCTCAAAAAATTGCACAATAAATATTGTTCTGCAAGTCAATTGTTCTTTTATTGCCAAAATCTGACATGAAGAGTTTTGAGGCCAAGGAAGTTACATATATTGAAATAAAGTATGATGCATTATTTATTTTTTATGAATCCAAGAAAAATATATGTTTTGGCAAAGCAATATTTTTTCTGCTCGAAAAATAAGATGCACAAATTAGTCTTAAGTCCTCTAAAGGTCCCGAAAATTTTTTCAAATTTATTTTATTCTTCAATTATTTATTTGTAATATTTGATAATTTTTCGAAGCTTAGTGGCTGTTGCACTCCATAATGAGGATATGACATAAATGCAAAATGATTCTTTTTTATAGATGGGGTGCTCAACCACCTATTAACCTTGAAGACAAACTAGGGTCATTAGTAAATGGGGAACAAGCGTTTGCTATTGCCGAAGCTTTGACTAGCATTGATCCTGCAGAAATACATGACTCTTACATAGATGAAACGCTGATGGAACTCTCAGAACAATTAAAACTACCCTTAAGCGAAATATTCGCTACATGCGGAAAAAGGCGATTCAGCTTGCCTTTGGGTGCTGATACGCGATTGACAGTTTCAAATTATCGTATTCTTCTAAAGGTGAGTTAAACGGACTATTACATAAGAAAACATTGGAAGTATTGTCTCTACCAGTCTCTCATAGAACTTCTGTTTAGCATCAAAATTTATAATTTGAGGTTTTTGAACTAGCTGATATTAAAAGTGCACAAGAATAATGTACCCAGCAGTCTAGAGTTTATTCGATTATAACCCTCATGTGATATGTTTGGGTTTATTGTCACGATACAGCTTGTCAGGTTTTTTAGAAGTATTTTATTGCTGATATTTTTTCAAATTACAAATAACCAAAAAAAGTCTTCGTAACTACTGTAAACAGAATTGAACACTGGGTTTGCATTTGTTATAACTTTCGTTAAGGTTAACACAACGTTTTATTTGTGAATGTGGTACTTATATTGTTAAATTTTTATACATTGTTGAGTTATAATGTGTTATTTGTTACTTTATTCCAGGATCTTGAAATTGAAGATGAGGATGAAAGATCCAATCAAATAAAGTCGAATATGTCCGATTCATTCATGAGCGAAATGTTTGTTGGAAATTCTGATGTGCTGGGTGATGGTGAAACTAAACTTCTTCGAGCACCAAAAGTCAAGCCATTTATAGTGTGATACCAATTTTTATCTGCCATTTTGAAATATTACTTTCAGCAGTTTGTTTTTCTTTGAAACTTTTTTATATTAACAATGTCAGCATGCTGGTGTTCACATAAAATATATAATTATTATTGGTTAGTAACACTGAACATGATGTTAAGAATTAACCCATAAGGAAGTTAATTCTATTCTGTAGCTGTGTTACGTTTCTCCTGATACTATGTTGAAGTTTCAGTTTTGATTATGAGAACAAGTTTTAATTTATGATATTTTGTGTTGGTTATTTCATTTCTATCAATACAATTTAGCATGTAATAGTATACGCATTCTGTTGCAGATTTCTTGTGTTTCTGTTGCGTCTTACATTCTTAATGGACATTAAACTTTGAAATCATAATTCAGAGTGCAGAAACTTATCACGAATAACATCAGAGATAAAATGGCGGATGCTTTAAGGCAGTTTCAAAAATTGGGCCAGTCAAGAGTACAAGTGATGATCTGAAATTGAATAAATCATTAACCGATACAGCTAAAGAGGAATATATAAAAATGAAATTTATCAATCCTATGCCAGCTGAAACATAATGATACTGAAATTCGATCCATGAAAGTAGTTGTCAAGTGAAATACAATCATACTAGTCAATGACTTTGTCATTACAATCAAAGAGATTTTGCTGTATACTAAAGTACTGCAAGGCATGCATTCATTGTAAAATGCATTGATTTTTACAAAGTTTTATCCACAGACAATTGCATTCCTTGCAAACAGATGCAAGTATTTCTTGTAAGTTAAAGATTTTTTGTTCCCCCAATTTTTTACCTTTGATGAAAACAATGCTGCAGGTTGAAGCTGACAAATGTGATGAAATGGAGGTTACAAGCAAAGAAAATGAAAATGTTTAGGAAATTTTTTAAAGTTTAAGACAGCAAGTATTTTATATTATTTTATCATTCTCTAAAATGGGTATTTTTGCCATTGAGACATTTAATACAAAGTTATCAACTAATCTTATCTGAACAATTATTTGCACTCTTGTCAAGATACTTACCAGTCCTGCTATCTCTTTAAGTTATTGCAGCATAACTGCTCAATTATGTTTGTCGATGTTTGTCAATGTTTGCCTGTATTTGCCTATTTTACCATATTGTATCTATTATCCCAACTGCACCTCAATACCAAATCCTTTAAGTTGACACCTTTGCTATGACCCTTAATGGATTCATTTGTTCTACATCACAATTTGCCACTTATCTTTCTTATGGTTCATTGGAAATCTCTACAACCATTTTCCAAATAGCTGTGTAACCAGTTCAACCAACAAAAGACTCACTCTACTCTCATCATGTTCTCTCAAAACTCTTCTTTACTATTTTCTATTTTCCTTTAAACTCCATTTCAACTGGTTGGATGTTATTCCAGAATTATCATCAAAACTATATTTCTGCTTGATTCAGCTTTACTATCAGTTACTCCATTTTACTTTTGCCTACGTTAATTTCTAAAAATTGCTTGAATAATTCTAGAATAGTCACAAGCCTACCTATGGAAATTATTGCATTTACTTATGGAGTAAAAGATTTGGCGAGATTTGACAAGATTCAGCAAGATTCACCGGAGAGCCAGTTTCAAGGGCATTTCAAGAGAGTATACCACAGGAGCTAGCATGGACGTTTATTTCTTCAGTTTTGTGCTGTTGCTCACTCTTGTAAACTTTGATAAAACTTTTGTATTTTTATTAAATCTTATCTTTGCTTTGCTGTTTGTTTACCCTTTATCATATATCAGACTTCATCCCTTCAACTGGGCTACATCATCCACACAAAGGTATAACTAGTATATCATATTATATTTTTTTTTCTTCCATTCCAACAACTCTATTGGCTGCAGAACAAAAAAATAATTTATAGAATACTCATTATAGAATAGATAAATTTGTGTTTTTTATTGTCTGGACAAATTTGTTGCTTTCTAGGCGCCGATGCTATCAAATATTACAAAGTTAATAGCTTTAACTCCAGCTTGAAGGATTTTTGCCTCTATTTATTTATTTAAAAATGTCCGATTATTCGAAGCAACACTATGGTTGCTTTACATGCATGATTTAATCGATTTTTCATTAATATTTACATGTCATACCCATTGTAGGAGTGCATCTCTCAAAATGCGTTTTAACTCAAATGGTTGAAATACAGCTATTTCAATAAAATTTCAGTCCTAATTCCATCAATCATAGTTGATTTTTGTGCAACTTGCAGGTGATGATCGAAACATAAATATGAAATCATAATAAACATTACAGCAAATTTCTTGCATGCTTATTTTAATTGTATTTTTTACTTTATAAATTTTAGTCTAGTAAAATTTTGTATTCTGTATTCAATTTTACCTTAAAAGGTCCTTTTAGTCGCATATAATTGGCATTATACATCTGAAAAAATTACTGAATTTCACTTGCACAATTTTAACTCTTTTGTATGTACTTCAAAGAGCAAAGAAGCAAATTGAATTTTAAATTAACATTAGAATGGGAAAATGTCAAAGAAAAAAGTAAAAAATTCATTGTTTTATAAATATAACAATGATTTCATAGATATTGATGATTTGTAAGTCAACAAGGACTATATATTTTGTTTCAAAACAAGTAATGCAAAAAACGTATCGGAATAAAATTTTTCAAAAACCACATAACTTGTAGCCTTCTTCAGCCTGAGCATATCTAACCAGCTTACATGTAGGTATGAACTACTCATAATTGCACATTCTGCGATTGAAAATAATATGAAAAAATTATATATATTTTTTTTCTTCAAAAATTTAATATCTTGCCCCGTAACATGTCATGTTCAGCATCCAGATTACATTCAATTTCAAAATCAACAAATCATGTGCAGTTTTACAGTTCATATGTGATGGTAGATACAGAAATCAAAAGCATATGTTAAACATTTACATACAGGAGGTGAATTCATTAGAATGCAAGGTTATTAGAAAAAAATTACAGATGATTTTTATTTGAAATTTGAATGGCTAACATTGATTGGATAATTTAAAATGTTAAAGTTCTGTGGAATTTAAAAATGCAGCAAAATAGAGTATTGTGTTCATGTCCGCTTCCATATTTCTATGTATAGTAAAACTTATAAAAAGATTAAATGATATACTTTGAGCATATCTTACATTGGAGTTTAGAGAGAACTTTTACCTTTTAAAAATTACGCACTCTTTACTGTCACTTTTATCTTTACTTCTTTTGAAATATTGCGTTTACAGTAATTTTATTATAACATATCGGCTTTGAATAAAATTTTACTCGAATTGTAAAAGTTAGTTGTGCCAAGTGAGTTCAGTGGTCCAACAGGTCCGTTATATCTGGAACTTACAAAACTTAATTAAACTGCTAAGATATTACACTTTTAGTTACTGACCTCTTTAAATTCTTTATCCGTAATAGTTGGCACCCCAAAATCAGTGCAGGCTGTATGTACGTATGTAACAAAGTCATTTACATCTTTATGTTCTTTCAATATAGTCGCAAGGTGCTGATCAGATACACTACTATGTCCCGTATACTCCTTAGCCCACGATGAGTGGTTTTGGCCGCTTCTAGTCAATTTGTCACGAGTATCAGAAATGGTATCAGTACGTAGCGTGAATAAATCCTTTAACTGACAAAAAAATTAAAGAAATTTCAATAATAATTCTTTATTTAAAATAAATGAATTTCTTGAAGTTATGATAAGTTTTTGTATATTTCATCAAACTGAAAAG
Source organism: Vaucheria bursata (assembly GCA_032358265.1). Lineage (NCBI taxonomy): Eukaryota > Xanthophyceae > Vaucheriales > Vaucheriaceae > Vaucheria > Vaucheria bursata. The sequence goes on along the minus strand of JAULBW010003944.1, from coordinate 13,111 downwards.
ACACAAAGATTATTTTGAACATATATTAAAATATAAACATTTGAGTGGTATGACATATTCTATTGAAAAACCGATTAAAGCTGAATAAGTCTGATATTATTTCTGTCCATATTTTAACAAAAATAAGAAATCATTCGGTTATTCCATAATTTTAGATGCTGCAACAAAAGATGGTGCAAGGATAAGCTTAGACCAGTATGCTTATAAAGCACAAGCTGAATTCAACAAAAAAGACAAACAATAATTTCATCTTTATTGACCTGAGCACTGTTATTGATTGATACAAATATAGTTAGTGATTCTCAAATGGATTCCAGGCCAGCGAGAAACAAATTGCAAGAAGGCGTAATCGAAATCATCGCTGATACAATTAATTAAAAATAACTGACCATCAAAAAACTCAACAGCCTCATTATTTATCCCATCAATAAAATTTATCAACGGTGCATATCAATTCATTTGTTTAAGCATATCCGAAACTTCGAAACCACAATTTACACCCCCCCCCCATCACCAACATTAGTTACATACCTCTTCGATATTAAACTGCTGCGATTTACCATCCTTTTGTACTCCTTTCTGATCCCTAACCACATTAAACAATTCTCCTTTCAACAATTGCCTTTGGAATATAGTCTCCTCCAGTGTACCAGTAGTTATAAATCGATATATTATGACTGGCTTTGATTGGCCAAATCTCCATACACGGGCCATTGTTTGCTGGCAAGTAGAAGGATTCCAGTCCTATTTGAATTAAGGTCACATTTGTGACACACCAACCCATGATTACAAAAACACTAAAATTTTGCACTTTTTAGGAGATTTTAAAATGGATAGAAATTTCCCTAAGCATAAAAGGATAAAGTAAAAGAGCATTTTATTTATAATGAATATTGTTAGATACAATTTTGTTCTTACTCAAAGAAAAGCTTCTTTGAATTTGACATCACCAAGAAATATAGCGTCCAATTTGCTGTGAATCGAATGGTTGAAAAATGAAGATTCTACTGTTGAAATTTAAAGTCGTATTTATGCTGATTAATATATTGTTAGCCATGTTTAAATATAAACATTTTGCATCAATGCAAATCAGTATAGCATACTAGTCATTATTTGAAAATGCAGCATAAGAACTAGTTTCTAGAACAATCTATATACATTCATATCATCACTATGTGATTCGCTGTATATATCACTCTTTGTTTTTCTTTCTTTGATGTCTTGGAATTCCTGTGCTGCATTTTCAATTACTCACAACAAAAAGGTAAAGAAAAGATTATTTATATATGTATTGAAGTGAATTGAAAAATGTACCTGATCATACAAAACCAATCGATTTCCACCAATCAAATTCAATCCACAACCGCCAGCTTTGGTGCTCAAAAGGAATAAAAATGGAGAAGAATCCATGTTCAAATTTGAATCTTGAATTGAACTCAAGTCTTTACGATTAAACGTATCAACAAGTGACTGGCGTACACTGGATGCTGTTGAGCCATCTAACCGTAGGTATTTCCAGGAGTGCTTTTGAGCAAGCCCCTAAAATCAGTTTACAAAATCAAGTGCGTACCCTGATAAATGAAAACATTGACGGTAAATTAGTGTACCATTCGTACGCCGCTCTAGAATAAGTCCTCTGTTCCAACTAAAAATAGGATTTTGGGGATTTTGAACTTGCTGATGATCATGGGATTATTTGTTTAAGGTAAGAATTAAACTGCTTGCATAAAAATAAAAACCAAATGATCCAATTTTAATTTTACAGTGACTGAATTATGTAAGATAAGTCATAGATCAATGACAAAACTGTTGTTTAAAAAATTAATTAACGATTTGCCTTTATTTCATGGGTACACCAGTGTACTGCTATTATCTCCAAAAACACATTATTTAGAATTAATCTTGCATTTAGAGTAGAAAATAAGCATCCTTTCAAAAATAGAATTGTCAGTTTGATTTGTCGAAGAAAAAAGAGAATAATTTAAAAAATCAGTCTCAATTAAATAGAATATGTATGATAATTGGTTTCCTGTTGCTAGAATAGTTTTTAGTATTTTCAAAGATATTCAGCCATAAAATTGGATGAAATCTATAAATATTTTAAGAGTAACTATTGAATCTCACTCTGCCACCAATTTATATCAGTGCTACAGTGATAGCTAACAATCGCCTAATTGAAACTGAATACGTGGATTCCAAAACTTCAAGGAATTCAAAAATAAGCCTAACATTTTATTCGCTGTGGTAAGAATGAGTTCGAATTTCGGGTGGCATGATTTCAAAGAAATAACATCCAGGTAACAAACAGAGTTGATGTACTAATTGAGAAGAAATATTTTACGCAAATTTTCCCTGGTTGCTGTGATATTTTAATGGTTTGACTGAAATGAGATTTTGCTTTGAAAGATAATTTTTCTATGGAGGATTGAATCCCAATTTTGAACAGCACCATATGCATCATTTAAAAGTCAGCAACTCAATTACTTTTTACAGCAGTTACTATAAATGCCTTGGTTGTGAAATCAAGGTCAATTTAAATTACTTTAAAATACCTTTATATTACTTGAAATAAACAAATTTTTTAGTTGTTATAAGCTATTGATAGTACTGTGTAGATGGAAACAATCATAAACGAAAAAGAACTGCTCCAATTTTCTATAAATGTAAAAGAAAAATATTAAGCGCACCTGAAATAAATCGAGAGTAGATGTAAAATTTGAACATAAAACAACTCGATCATCGGAACATTTACGAATCTCAAAAAGCAAATATTCTAGAACATTTAACTTTCCAGAGGCAGACGATTCAAATATTGGTGGAGTCGACACCTTGCCAAGTTTAGCCATTTTCCCTTTAGATTGGAAAGACTCGTTCGGTGACTCAGTACTATTGTTATTGACCTGACCTGAACTGTTATTAAACCGATTTGGATCAAACAAGTCCGGATGATTGCACGCCTTCCTCAAATTGGCAATCAATGGCAAAACCCCATCATAAGCACCACCAAGTTGTTCATAGTTTTGATTCTTCAGAAAAATGCCAATACTTGAATTTTCCAATAAGTTTATATATAAGTCTTCTTGAATTTTAGTCGGCTTACAAAATACAGTAATTTCGGTTTTGGCAGTCAGGCTAGATGCTGCAATACTTTTGTCACGTCGCAGAACAAAAGTTTCCATAATCTGTAAATGCATAAAATGTATCATTTCTATAATGCCAGATAAAGAAACTTAAAATTTTAATACTCACTGGTAAAATTTAGTTCATATTTTAAACAATAATAGCGAATTATTCTATTTACCATTCTATCTCTGTGAGGTAGAACAATTCTTGGCGGCTCGATAAGCTTAGAACTATTTTACATGAAGCAAAGTTTAAATTGAGCAAAAGAAACAATAATATTCAACAGCAGCACAGATTCATCAGTTGTGTTTTAGATTTAACATCATTAAAGGATAATTAGCCCTAACCCTAATACCTCTTTTAAAAATTACCTTAGAAAGCTGGTCCCTTCGATCAGAGGCAAGTTGAAGAAGATCTTCAGCAGCATCTGTATCCCTACCCGCTTCAATCGGACGAGCATAAACATCTCGAAATTCCTTCAAATCACCAAGAATGCCAGGACATACAAAATTTGCCAATGAAAAGAATTCCTAAAAAGAAAATTAGCTAAAATCAAGCCAGATTGACTACATTCATTTGTAAATTATCAATGTAATGCATCACCAGTCAATAAATTCATTAGAGACTGCTGCCGTAATATAACTACCTTTCACTGAATACAGCCCCCAGGGTGCTGAATTCGAATAATACTGCTGCTAAAAATAGTGTTCAAATAAAACCTTCTGACAGATTTATTCAGCTTAAGTTTTTGAGTTTTAAAAATAAAACGCAATAAAAATTTCAAAATTAGTTGCTCTAGTAAATGTAACACCTACTGCTTATAAATGCATCTGTCATTGTATTTGGATGATGCTTTCACCATATATTATGATCTAGGGTATTTCAATTACAACCCCTAGGGGGTTGTAATTGAAAAAGATTACGCTTGCGTAAATTGTTTTAAAAATTTGAAGAAGTTGCTTATCCGAAAATCTGCAGCTGTACTTCGTACAATATGGCTTTCTAAAATATTTGTTCTATGCAAATATTCATTTTATCCGAAGTTTATGAAAGTGATAATTCATTATACACAAATTCGTTATCTTTATATATTTCACGTAATATTACCTCTAAGTTGTTCTGTATTGGAGTACCAGTGATCATAAGCCTTAACGGTGCTGGGCAACCGATAAGAGACTTGAAAGTTTTAGTAGAATCACAATTTTTTAGTCTATGGCCTTCGTCGCACACCAACAATCCTAGTCCAGATGTACGATTAATACATTTTGCATGTGCACGATATAGATCGTAAGATATGATTAGTAGAGCGTAGCGCTGATGTGATCCAATTCGAAAATCATCAACCTACGAAATGCATACATACATAATAGAATATAAAAGACCGAAATGGAGACGTACTATTTAATGCAACCCGAATCAAATCTGACATATATAAATACATATGTGCATACAAGAGTGCAATAAATATGCCGTATCAAATTCAAATTTCATCCGTAACATAGATAAGAAGACCAAATTATAAATATTTCATTTCAAGTTCATATAGTATTGAATAAGCTACACTATTCAAATCTCATCCGAATCAAATGCATACAATACATGTAGACTAATAAATGAATATAGTACATGAAATACAACTATTGTCTACTATAAATATAGAACATAAATCATAATGTTTGGCAATAATCCATTTCAGAAAATTCCCGAAGAATGATTGCCCGCATAAATTTTTAGCTCTACAAGGCCTGCAATGAGATATTCAAAAGTGCCCGTATTGTCTAAACTTAACATCGATTTAAAATTTAACTTTTTCAACAAGGCTATATTCAGCCAATTTAAGCCACAATGGACTATCTAATTCATTTATTATATATTTTATGAAAAGACTTGGAATAGCTAATTCGTGGGCATTCAAAATAACTGGTCTATATCTCTGGCTTATTTAGAAAAACCTAATGTAACAAAACTTAAAGAAGAAAATCATATAAAAAATGATCACACTTCCACAGCGACAAGCAAAATGTCTCGAATAACCTTAGTAAAAGTTATTTCTCTGTTAGGGAAGCGGAACATTAAAGATTGAATTAAACTACCTTTTTAGACTCAAATAAGTGCCAACTTGACACCAAGAGACCTCGAGCCAATACCGACTCAGTATATGTATATATATATATATATATATATATATATTGACATATAAGCATATAATTCAAATATAAGAAGAGATGATAAAGCGCAAAGCTGCAAAGAGAAGAACCGAGAAGGCAGAATGATATTATATATGGAAGATACAGTTATTCTTTAACAAAGAATTGTTCTAAACTTATTTTGTAGGTACATATTTAGAAACTGGCTAGTGTACTGAATTGTATACTATACTAGTCAGTATCATTATAAACAACATTAACAATTCTAACCTGTTGAGCAGCAGCAGATCCTCCCTTATTTACAGTAACAGTTTTAAAATCTAATGTGCATCCACACCACTTTTTAACCTCGGTAGCCCTACCAGTTGTATTCGAAGGAACACATCAATTATAGATTTGGATTTGAAAAATAATACGTTTCAAACCACAGTGTGTCGAAAAAATAAATGCATGCACTTTAAATAATGCCATTTATCAAATGTATTTCATACAGGTCTTTTCTTGTGGACTTTTGTACAAATTGGACAGATTTAAGGCATTAAGGCCCAATATGCAGGCTCCAAACGTAAAAAGAGGAAATTTGGCAAATAGCATGGAAAGTTCACGGAGCATAGAAATATTACTAAAGTGTTATGCAATAAAATCATTTGAATTCAATTTTGCTCTGATGAGGCCTTCATTTATAGGCCAATACAAGTGATAGCTCAATATTGAATTACGTACAGTAGAATGCCAAAAATGATACATTTCACCGGATATAAAACCTATACAAGTCATAATGGACCATCTAATCTTAAAAACAAGTCAGAAAGAATAAATAAATGTACTAGAAACAACATTTTTTACTATTGCATACAAATTGCTGTCGAAAAAGTAAATAAGAACTAAAATATACTCTAAGATAATGCTAATGAATATAAATATTTAGCATTCAAAATATAAGGCAGCAAACTTCAGATACAGCAAGCACCTTTAACAAATTTTCACATAAAAAGAACTAAGAAATACTCATATTGCGCCAAGATTCGTCTCAGATTCTTGGATATAATGAATATAGTATATAGCAAATAAATTTAGAGGTCCTGATAGGTTTGTTATATTTCAAAATTTACAATATAACACTTACCAGTTGTTGACTAGACTGGAGGGGCATGTGACCACAACTTTTTTAACAGATTTCGAGTGTTTTAACATAGCAGAGATTAAAGCCAATGCAGTGAGAGTTTTTCCGAGTCCCATCTGTAAATAAAAGGAAATTTTGGCAAATTAAATTGGCATCTTACTAAGTTGAGCTGCGAATAACCGATTTACATGGGTTGAACATAAAAAGATGTATAATTCAAGCAGTTTTGTCCTTTCAGGTCATATTTCAAACCTTCAAGGTTTTACAGAAAATGTTTCAGACTATAAATATTCATACTAACAACCAGAACCACATTTATCAATATCCTTTCATTCAGCATGAAAATGATGAGTTTAAAGGCAAAAAACTACATTAAAATGCAGTTACATGCTAATTGCATACAAAAATAATTTTGAATGCAATTTCGGGACGATTAGTATACAGAATTAAGTTTCTAATTTTGAGTATTATTTCGAGTTTGCGTAAATTTCTTATTGCAGGCATAATTTCTTCTAATATGAACTAAATATACTTTTGAACTACATTTAACAATTTTTCGAGAAATCTTTTTCAGTAGAAATTTTGTTGAAATTTTTTTTCAAAAGAATATTAAATAAATGAAAAATTTATTTAAACTTTGATTAGCTAATTTTATATTGATGAAATACTCAATATTACCATAAAGACGATAGAAATCATCATGTTGCCATTCATTTTAGGTATTCTCAGAAATATCTTGAGATTTGGAAAAATCTTACCTCATCAGCAAGTATAGCTCCAGTAGTGTAAAAACCCCTTGGTCTACCCCTTGTTAAACACTTCCATAGATATAAAACTCCATCTCGTTGGTGAGGCTTCAAATTTTTCGACATTGATATTCCTAATTTCAACTCTTTATTTTGTTGAACTTCAAGTACAAGATCAAAGCCCGTCAATGCATCAGAATATTGATCGTCACCTTTGGAAGCAATCTTCTCATCCAATATACTTTTCTTGAAAAGTAATGATAACAAGAATGTAACGTCATATAGCAACACAGTATATAAAAAATATAAGGATAAATAATTGAACCAGCCTATAAAAAATGATACTGCATAGGTAAAATATCTTACCAGAGAATTTCGATTGAAAATTATGAAAACTATTCTTTGTAATTTCTGTTATCCTTCTCAATTACTTACTTACTTGACTTTCTTGCAATGTTGAGGCGTATTCATTTGAAGTAGGATCATTTCTATCTTGATAAGTTTCGCATACTGAACCATGCTCTGGCACGTGTAAAGAATGCTGGAGTAGTTTGAAAGGCTTTCTAAGAGTTGACCTGTAAGGTTCCATTGAAGGTTTCGATACTATAGTCTTATGATGAGACGCGTTATCCGCTGAACCCTGTTCCATATGATGATTGTTGCTAGATTCTGTCGACAACTCAACTCCTTTTGAAGACGGTTGTAAAAATTTTAGAGGTCTTCGCGAGCTAGATGGGAAAAGTTTCGTAGTTGACTGTGCAGGTTTAAGTGCCACTGGAGATTTGTTTGGATGGACGTCGACATTTTCATTTAAATCACTCTCCTCTGATAAAAACAAAATACTAAATCCTCCTGCCCTGAATTCGTTATCTAGAACAAGATTGGATACAGCTTCTGCCTGACTTAGACGACACGATGAAATTTTTTGACCATCTTCCTGTGAGAGAGATAAAACTCCAGATGAAAACAAAGCAGTACCGTCAAACCAGCGTTTATGCTTCTTCGCAGATGCATCTCTACTCCAAAGACATGAAAAATTTCTTTTTAGCATGCTGCTTCGCTAACTGGGATTTATTAAAATCAGTACTGACATATGTTCAAGTGACATTGTAGAGGGAAAAATTCAATTTTCTCGTTTTAATAAAATCATTTCTTGAGCCGAAAATTTTTATAACGGAAGTTTGTCAGCGTAATACTTTGGCCGAAATGTACTACAATTCCACCTTTTCAAAACTATTCTTTTTAATTGAAATAAGGAAATTAATGCAGAATTATTAAATTATAGTCGCATTTTAACCATTTATATTATTGACTTTTGGATCTTATATTTTTCAGGCGGTAAAAGCTTGGGAAAAAAATATTAGAGTTCACTTAGTTGTGACAGTTTGCGTAAAGATAGGATATCCATTAAACGTCTAATACAAACTTCTTCCTCGACATTGAACAATGAGCAGCACATTGACAAGCGCGGACTTTGTCCAATCTCGTTCTTCTACCAGAGTTCATGCCCCACCTGGCGGAAAAACTACGATAAGCTTCGGTGACGATGTTCCACAGGCACCTGCCAGAACTCCAGTCGCGGCACCACTCCCTCCTAATCTCTCAATCGATGACCATGAAATTGATGCTTCTCAACTCAAAACACCAAAGAGATCATCCAATGGTTTATGTTTTGGGATTGCCATAGCGGATGGCTCCCCACTTCGAAGTGCTACTCTTGCCGCTATATCTGATAGCGGCGCCTCCCTGTGTTCCTTTGAAGTTTCTGATTTCCTCTCCCTCCCGTTTGCCGTCAGTTCTTTAATGGCCAAGTCAGTGCATTGCGTTATCGTGGTTGGTCAAATGCTGGAAACCGAATCTTGGTGTAGCCGAGAGATAGTTCAGACAGTACATTCTTCGCTAATATCTCTCAGTCTGCAGAAATCAATTCCTGTTGTGTTTGGACTCAATCACGAAAGAATACCTATGGCGCAGCTTAATGCTACTGCTGGAAATATCGTGAAATCTGCTCTCCAACTATGTGCTTCTGGTGGAAAGAGCGATGGCCCATCTTCGGTCCAACATTCCGCTCGCTCCCCAAATTCTTTCAGATCAATGGTCCAGAATCAACGCTCATATGAATCTGAGCAACAAACGATGGACGTTGAACCTATCCTTGAATCTCTCCGTGATGCTCTCAAGAAACAAGTAAACTTATATTGATATATATATATACATATATATATGTAATCCTTTTTCATATTTTACCATTTTGATTTAGCAGTAATTGTCATTGTTTGTATTTATATTCCATTTTTCTAATAATCCAATGAATATAGTATATATATTTAGAATGCATTCATATATAATTTTTTTGCATATTTTTTTACAGGGTGCTAGTGGCATGTGCGGGCTCTCACGTAAATTCCGCATTGCCGATGCAGACAATAGCGGGTCTCTAGATAAATCTGAGGTTATGAAGATATTTTCAACCCTGAAATTGAATATTAGTTCATCAGATCTGGACAAAGTGATTTCCTGTTTCGACAGAGATGGTGATGGTTTGGTTTCGTACAACGAGTTTTTGTCTGGAGTTCGCGGAAAAATGAATGAAAGGCGGATGAAGCTTGTTTTAGCAGCTTTTGGGTTAATGGACAAGAATAAAGATGGAATTCTTGATGCCCGTGATCTTCGATCCAGATATGATGTTTCCCGGCACCCAGATGTACTTTCCGGTAAAAAAAGTAAGGATGAAGCTTTACAGGTAAAATTTACGGAAGATATTACTTTACAGTCACTATAGGATAGCAGTCGAAAGAATTTTGAGAGATATTTTTCAATTTCTTAGAACAAATCAATGTAATTCTGTCTCTCTAATTACCTAGTAACACCAAATTTATGCTGGCAGTTATACATCGCCTGATTTAATTAGGCAGGCGCTAGAATTTACTCAGTTACTACGGATTTTTTACACTCGGATATCGTGAAAAAGATGATTACCGATTTATTAGTCTAGGTTTCGCAAATAAAAGTTAATTTGTCCAATTTTAGAATAGAAAGGTATGTATATTTTTTTCTGGTGCAGTTTAATTGCTAGTATATGCTTTTTAAATAGAACTCGCCGACAATGATTCATTATTACCAACGTCATTTTTGCCTTCACTATTTTAATCCAATTCTTCTGGTTGCTGTAACTAATTTAATCGATGGTATGGGTTGAATGTATTATGCTTTAGATGGAATATCAATATGTACACTGATTTTTCAGTAAAGTGCTTGCGTACACATATGTGCATTCACAATGTTCTTTTTCATTCGTAGGACTTCTTGAATACGTTTGATGTCCAAAATAGAGATGGCAAAGTTACTCCTTCCGAGTGGTGTGAGTACTACAGTGACGTGAGCGCCAGTATAGATTTGGATGATTACTTTGAACTTATGATGAGAAATGCTTGGCGAATGAGTGGTGGTGAAGGGTTTGCTGCTAATACTGCCAATAGGAGAGTTCTGGTTACTCATGCCGATGGGAAGTAAGTTTCAATGCTTTACTTCTGCAATTAATTACATGAAGTGCTTCAAAAGGATATTTCAATGCTTAGAAGCTTGCTATTACAAATTCAAGTAATATTTTTCACCCCATTCTAAGTTCATACATATATGAGACAATATTGCAGTTTTGCACTTATCTACATATTGTGACCCAAAAGGATATATTTAAAATTACTCTTTGAAATTCTTTGAGCTTAATCTTTGTTGCTAAATAATTGATAATATTTCTCTTTTATAACTCGTGTAAAGAAAACTGAAGTTATGTCAGCTGTACTGTAGGGACAGTAAAAAAGATAAAATTTTTAATTTTATATATCCAGTTGAGAGTTTTTGAGTCTCAATGTACCGAAAAAATTAATATCTAGCGTCAGAAAAATTGGAATAAGTTTAATTTTTATTTCTTATGAAGAGATTTTGGTATTTTATTAGAAAATCGTTCTGGGCTCAAAACTGTTAATATTTAAAAAATTTGATTTGTTATTTAAGGCAAACTGTTGAAGAGATCAAGGATGACCTAGGAATCAAAGCTGATGATAATGCCGCATTGATAGCTAATCTTAAGAAGCAAGGTATCAACCCAGCCAAGCTGGAAATGTTTGGAGGTATGAAAAGTGCATCGAAGGGGGGAAAAGCCCAAAACAGTCCTGCAGCCCCTCTCGCATCCCCCAGTAAAAGGCAAGCACCAGGGGGTAAGAGTAACCTGGTATTAGGGTAATCCTCCCTTCGTAAGAAAGTGCTTTAGTAATTGGAGGAGTTTCAACAGGGCCGCTTACGGTAGTTTGGCTTTTGGTTGTTTTTTATTTTCGAGTTGTGGCATGGTGTGTGGCGGGGTAGGAAGTGTCAGTGTTGAGAGCAAGTTTCAAGTACAAATTGCCATGCCTGTATGTACGCCTATTTCTTCCTTTGCTCCTATGACATTTTATTCATGATTTATTTTATGAAATAATCGTAGCTAGCTAGATTTAAATAGAATTCGTTGGGGTAGACCCTCCACAAAATCAAGTCATTAAGCAACATAACTGCATCCTAATTTATGAAAGTAAACTTCGGACATAACTCAGTCAGGATTATTGAATTGATAGTTTAATCCAAAAGTCTGCTGCTGAACTTGACATAATACGTTCGTTTGTTTGTCATCAGTGAGAATTCGTAAAAAGCTAATTTATTCATCCGAAGTTCACCGTATTCGATTTTAGCTAAAATGGAACAAGTTTCTGCCTCTTGTTTAGAGAGGAAAGATATGTAAGCTGGACTCCTGCTATGTTTGGTAAAATCATCCATAAGAAGAGTTCATTGAATCTTTGTTAACATTTGGAATTATAAGCATGATATCTATTCTGGTAATTTTCGAATATACCCTACTATTGAAATGGCCAAAATTCAATTGTTTCAAAAAGAATCATTTTACTTGTAGATTCGAGTTGCTTATCACATGAGAAGAAAACTAATTCTCTTGTTGCAAGATTATTAATCGCCACAAGGTGATACAAATATGAAAATTCAAATTATTGCTTAAATGGTAATGTAAGGCACCTAATATCATCCTGACCAATTTAACTTACGTGTCTCCGAAAAATGCTATAAATTTTGTTCTGTAATTCAATTGTTCTTTGCTAAAATATGATTAGAAGAAGAGTTTAGAGACCACGTAAACTATGTGTGTTCATACATTGTTAAGTTCAATAAATAATATAGGAACTGTGAATTAAATTCTTTTGAAAAATATATCATAAATAGAACTTGATGCTCTGAGAAGAAGCAAACTCTCAGGTTACTTTGGGTAGAGATAAACTTTTAGTTGTTTGCGGTTGCACCTTGATACTTAGATTCTGAGAGACAAGATGTAACACCCAAAGTAATGACAATAATGGTCATGTTCAGTGTTCTGTAGATGGAAGGTTTTGTATTAATCTGATCCAATATAGATATTTGAAATAGAGTTACAAAGTTCAACTTTGCTGCTATACTGTTCAAGTTAGGAGTGTAGATATTGGAAGCGTACATGTAAATAGATTTTGTAAAACTTTATTTTGACTAATATACTGGTATAGATATGCAGCTAGCTAATGGAAGTATTTATACAAACAAGTGGAAAAAATGAAGAGAATAATGCCTGATGACCATCCGTAGAAGTGGTTTTTTAGAGTGTTTGATATGAACCGTTATCTAAGGATAAATATAATTTTTACTGCAATGAAAACAATTTATTTTGAAAGATATTATGGTTGGATGTACAGTGAAGTACAGAACTGCATAGTATTAGGATTGCTGCATCCAAATAAGGTTAAAGCAGGTTAAATATGTGTTAGGATTGCTGCATTCAAATGAGGCTAAAATCGGCTAAATGGGACTATTTAAAATGTGGCAAGTCATCACTAAACTTCAACAATAATTATGGTGAGTCATCATGTAGTTTTAGCTATTAAGTACATTGATAAGAAGAT
>JAULBW010003934.1:0-21664 GCA_032358265.1 Vaucheria bursata | reverse complement strand
TATTGAGAATGTGACTAGTATCAAATATAGAATGTTCTAAATAAGAACACCTGCAGCTACAAGAATAGAAGAGGAATAAATTTATAATATAAGTTAATTCCTGACAGTGCACTGTACATCCAGTGCATCAATGAAGCTTTTACTCACTGAGTCATAGTAAAAAAACGTATGTATAGTTCAAATTTTAAATGAATGTCAGGATACTTGCTGGTCTTGCTATCTGTTTAAATTGTTATGACATAACAGCTCATAAATGATGATCTATGTTTGCTTATATTTTGCCTACACCACTCTCACCTTTTTGCCCCTTTTACCTCATTGCGCCTTTCATACTAATTGCACCTTAAATGCCAAACCCTTTATGTCAACACCTTTGTCATAATCCTTTATGGAATCCTTTTTTCTACACTACAATTTGCCATGTGTCACCTTTCTTATGGTAAATTGGAAAGTTGGATTATTTTCTTTAACCAGTTCAACTGATGAAAGAATTATTCAGTTTTCATTATGCTCCCCCAAAACTCTTCTTTACCGTCTTTCATTTCACTTCAAACTCTGCTTCAACTGACTGGACATTATTCCTAAGCTGTCATCAAATTATAATTCTGCTAGAATCAGCCTTATTATCAATTACTCCGCTTCATTTCCACCAAAGACAATTTCTTAGAATTACTTCAGTAATTCTAGAATTATCACAAACTTACCAATGGAATATACAATATTTATTCATGGAGCAAAAGAGACAGCAAGATTCACTGGAGAGCCAATTTTAAGAGCACTTCAAGAGGGTATACTGCAGGAGCTAGCGGGGACATGTTTGATTGTTCAGTCTTATGTTTTTGTTCACTGTTAGGAATTAACTCTTGTAGGGATTAATTCTATTTTCATAGCTGTGGTCAGTTTTCATTTATGACGTTCCAAGTAAATTGGCTGCACAGATTTTAGTAGGATTTTATATTTTGCTGTGTTGATGGAGTTAGCTCACTTCTATCAACACAATTAGTGTATGATCAATACACATGATTCTGTTAAAGTTTCTTGTGCTTTGTTGTGTTTCATATTTCTAACATTCGCTCTTCTCAACTCTTCTTCAGTTTGATGAAACTGTTATATTTTATTAAATCTTATCTTTGCTTAGCTGTTTGCCTGCCCTCTGCTGTGCATTGGACTTTACCCCCTTAATTTAGCTATATTATCCAACACAGGTATAAGTACTATATCATACCACTGTACCCTTCTTCTTCCATCATCTAACAATAAATAGCAATGAAAGGAAAATAGATATTTCTGTAGCTGCAATAAATATTAGTCTTTTCTGAGACTAATATGATGACAATCATGCTGGTTAGTTTTACTGTTATACTTGTTAATGTAGCTTGGTTTTTTTTTAAGCTTAAGCAAAGTTTGAATATGATATAAACAGTTGTTACAGTCAGTTTTGAAAATCTTTGAGCAGGCACTACTTGTTCTAAACCGTACTGCCTCATAAAATTTTTTCAGATGGAATTACTATCTGACACTTTTAAGATATTGAAAATTAGTTTGACAACAATTTACATAGTATAAGCATTTTACACAAATGTACAGTGAAATGCAAATATATTACAAATTTAAATCATCCAATTTATTGTCAAGATTTCTACTGGGTACTACTACTGCTCCAATTCAAGATTGTGAGCCATGATCCATTTACATTAAACTGTAGTTCAGATTCTTATCTACAACTGCAGTTTCAAATTTTTAGTCTGTTTGCAATAAATTTTGTCTAGTTGTAATCACACATTTCTTGAATGCCATTTGTTTAAATAAAAACTTCAACATTGCATCTGCATTTTTTACATAAAGATTTCTACAATTAACCCTACTGAAGAGATCTTAAAACACAATTACATCTTCAATAAAATAATTGCAGAACTTTAGTTCTGCACTTCTAAATATATTTTTGACATCACTACTTGAGTTTTTCATTTCTGTAGAATGCTATCTCTGCAGCATTGCACGTGTTAGGAACTAATATGTTATAAATAAATTAGTTCTTAAGGGAATTGCTCTTTTAAGAGTAATTTCATTAATTAGCTGCATCATTTTGTGACTCTAGATGGATTAGTGTTGAGACTTTGTTTGTTGTGCTGTTGAGTGTGTTTTATATTCACTCTCAGCAATGCAAATTATGTTTGTATAATGTTACCATGCTTTTATAGTTGTTGTGTCCTTCTTGTTATCACCTTGTCTGCTTCATTAACAAAAGTTTACTGTGAGTATCCTATTGTGTTCAGTTTGACCAATTGCATTTGAAGTTCTGTTGAAGGAAATTCTTGCGTAAAACTTTGTCAGTAAGAAAGGTATCCTAAAGACTCTAGAACTTCAGGGCCTCACCACCGCTTTCTTCTCAACTGTTATCCAACAGGCCTGTTGGCCTTAGGTACAAAAAGCCAAAAAGAGTTGTTGAGAGGAGGTGACCATTGAGTAACCCTGATTGAGTGCCTTACTGAACACAAAGCTTTCAATCAAGGAGGTCCTAATATACACAACTGAAAGGTTCAGTTTTTAGAACGATGCATCAGTTTTCACCTAAACAAGCCAATGAGTTATGCACACAATTAAAACATGCAAATACTGACATTGCTGAGTTACAAGCACAGGTTCAAAATCAGCAGGCTGCTGATGTAACATCAATACCCCCCACTTTGGAACTTTCAAACACATCTACAAAGGAACCCAAAGTCAATCTGCCTGATGCTTTTTATGGTGACAAGGATAAGAGTAATGTTTTCTTGGCTCAATTTAGTCTCTCTTTTCAGTTGCAAAGCTTCCGTTTCTTTGATGACCAAACTAAGGTACTTTTTGCCATCAGTTGTATGGAGGGTACAGTCTTCAATTGGTCTTTGCCTTATCTACAATCAGGACATGGAATGCTAAGTGACTATGAACTATTTGAGAGTGCATTTAAATTTGCCTTTGGCAATGTAAACCATCCTGAACAAGTAGCTTGGGAATTGCTGAACTCAAAACAGGGTCATTTTCCAGTGGTGGCATACATCTCGGATTTCCAGCACCTGAGTATTGAATTAGGCTGGAAATATAGCTTACCATTGGTTGAGATGTTTGAAAAGGATCTAAATAAGGAAATCAGACAGGCCCTCTGTAATTTTGATTGACCAACAAGACTTGATGAAATCTATGCTTTGGTAGCCCAAACTGACAATTGCCACATTGAGTTTTGTCAGGAGTTTTCTAGTTATCCTCATTGTTTGGCTTGGACTAATCCTGTTGCCAATGATGGAGTAGAGGACATGATCACAGGGGCTGTGCAACATCAAGACCCATTGACTTCTGAGGAACATCAATGTAGGATGCAAGACAATTTATGCTTCTACTGTGGTGAGAAGGGGCATATCATAGCATTGTGTCCCAAGCGTACTGCTAGCCACCGTGAGACATCATTTGGTAGACGTTTGATTGGGACTACATCTGTTGCTGGTAAGCTTTGCCCATATTTGCATGCTGAACAACTATTTGAGGGGAAACAGTTTATTCCTGTGAAGACATTGGTGGACTCAGGAGCAGACTTATCATTAGTTGATAACAAGTTGCTGCAATCTATGAGTATCCCATATCAGTAACTTGAAACACCAATAAACTTTGAAAATGTAGAAGGCAATCCTTTGTTGGGTGGTATCATTAAGTACTATGTTGTATTGGAGATGAGGAGCAAAGATATAGTGTTTTGTCATCAGTTCTATGTATTGCATTCTTTGGTCTCACCTATTGTTTTAGGCATTGATTGGTTACAGAAGTACAATCCTATGATTAACTGGCCAACTCTGCATACTGAGACAAAGCAACCTGGTCATGTACTGATTTCAAAAATATGTGCAATTAAAGAGAGAGTTGATACTGCAGTTTCTGAGAACTATATTGCAGAGGATGTTGTGAGCATTGATGATTCTGTTCCTGATACGGATGAAATTTTGAATTGCCTTCCATCTCAGTATCATCAATATGCTTTGGTATTTTCCAAACAATTTACTGACCTACTACCTGAACATAGAAAATTTGATATTGGTATTGACATTCAGGAGGGTAAGAAAGTGCCTTGGGGACCAATTTATCCTCTTTCTAATCCTAAGTTAACAGTACTTTGAGCATATTTAGATGGTTAACTGAAGAAGGGTTTTATTTGTTCATCTCAATCTCCTGCTGGTGCTCCAATATTTTTTGTTGAAATGAAGAGTGGCAAGTTACATCCAGTGATAGACTATTGTGGTCTTAATGTGATAACCAAGGAAAATTTGTATCCATTGCCACTGGTTCATGACATGCTGCATTGCTTTTCTCACACTTGGGTTTTCACAAAAATTGATCTTAGTGTAGCTTATAATCTGGTATATGTTTGTGAAGGAGATAAATGGAAGACTGTATTTCAATGTTGCTTTACACGTTATGAGTATACAGTGATGCCTTTTGGCTTTACTAATGCACCTGCTGTATTCCAAAACTTAATGAATGAAATCCTTTTCAACTATTTTGATTGTTTTGTATTGTTTATTGGGATGATGTCATCACATATTCTGAATCATTGAAACAGAATCAAAGACATGTGTCAATAGTTTTTGAACAACTTCAAGAAAACAAGTTGTACGCTAAACTAGAAAAGTGTACTTTTTCAGTTACCTCTATCAATTTTTTTAACAGTATCATCTCCAACTCTGGTATTGAAGTTGATCCAAAGAAGATTGAAAGTATAAGTTCTTGGCCAGTTCCTACCAATGTGAAGTCTTTGCAATCTTTCCTTGGATTTGTCAATTTCTATTGTATGTTTTTGCCCCAGTATTCTAAAGTGATCAGTCCAATGCTTAAACTGTTGAAGAAGGACCAGAAGTTCAGATGGGATAAAGACTGTCAAGTTGCTTTTGACAAGTTAAAGTCCAATTTTAGTTCAGCCCCAATTTTAAGTCACCCTGATACCTCAAAACCATTTATACTGGAAGCAGATGCATCAGATTATGCTATTGGAGCATCCTTTCGCAGGAATTTGATGCTAAGTTACACCCAGTTGTCTACTATTTGCATAAGTTAACAGCTCCAGAAACCAACTACAAAGTGCATGATAAAGAATTCTTGGCTATAGTGGCCTGTTTTCAACAATGGAGATCCTTTCTGCTCAGCAATTCTGAACCAGTGCAAGTACTCACAGACTATAGGAATCAATTGTATTTTTTAAGTTCAAAGAAACTGACTTGTTACCAGGTTTGTTGGGCACTTTTCCTGTGCAATTTTAATTTTTAAATTTTTTTCCACCTGAAAAAGGAGAGGGGAAAACCAGATGCACTAAGCCAAAGATGGGACTACCAACTCAAGGATTCAGATGAGCAGGTTAAAGTTCAACATCAAGTACTACTACCAAAAGAAAAGTTTCTGATTGCTGTAACTTGTAAAAGGAGTTTTATGGATTGGATTAAGGCTCTATAAATCCAGGATGATGAAACTCAGAATTTAAAAGATAGAAAAGGTTTTAAATGCAAGGAGGAATGCATCACACAATATGGACAGGTAGTCATACCCAAGGGCCTTTGACTAGAAATTCTAGAGGCTTGTCATGATTCTCCTATTGCGGGTCATGGTGGTGTTTGCAAGACATATAAGTTTATTTCCAAGGAGTATTGGTGGCCTGGATTACATAAAGATGTAGCTACATTTGTAGAGTCTTGTCATGTGCGCACACAGTCAAATCCAGTGCACATGAAACCAGGCGGTCTACTACATCCATTACCTATACCTCCAAGATCTTAGCATTTAATTTCCATGGATTTCATCATGGATCTACTGTAAGAATCCTTCAATACACTATTATACATTCAATAAAACAAGAAAATGTAACCAGAATGTGGTATAAGAGTATATTGGATGAATTCAATCATGTGTTGACAAGATTCATTCTTGTCAACACATTACATGATATACTAATGACTTAACTCAATTACAAACAAATATATCAAACTACAATGAGTATTTTCAAATAGAAAGCACAATGTACAAATCAGTTCCTAACATCTACCTACTGTATAGGGTAATGATTCAATTTTAGTGATAATAGATTGATTTACCAAGATGGGTCACTTCATTACCTGCTCTAAAACAATAACTTCTGTTCAACTGGCAAACCTATTCTTCTATCATACTATTTACCTACATGGTTTACCTAACAACATTGTTACCAATTGAGAATAAATCTTTGTATCACAATTTTGGTCAGCTTTGTTGTTGTCCTGTGGAATAGCCCAAAATTTTGCATCTGCATATCACCCTCAATCTGATGGTTATATAGAGTAGTTGAATTAGGTGTTCGAGCAATACCTTAGGATGCATTCAAACTTTGAGCAGACAAATTGGCTACAGAATCTCCCCATGGCTGAATTTTGTTACAACTCTCATTATCATAATTCAATTGAAATGAGTCTATTTAAGGTGAAATATGGTTTTGACCTGTCTGTTCATTGGTCCACAGAAATTGCTCCAGACTCACCACCCACTCTCCATCAGTATTTGTCCAATTTGAATTTGTCTGTTTCATCTCTTTACAATGAACTTGAAAAGGCACAGCTATCTGCTAAGTGTTTTGCTGATGAAAAACATTGTCATGTTGAGTATAAAGAGTGAGAAATGGTATTTTTAGACCATCGTTATGTTAAGACTTGAAGACCATAAATTAAGCTGGACTGGAAAAAATTAGGGCCTTTCAAGATTATCAAGAAGATTAATGCAGTAGCATATTGTCTACAGCTTCCGCAGTCTATGAGCAGACTGCATGATGTTTTTCATGTATCCTTATTACATCTGGTGAAGAATACATATCCAGAACCTGCTCAAGCTCAACCACCACCTGTCATTTTAGATTGACAACATGAGTATTTTGAAGTTAAAGATATTCTGGATGGTAAATTCAAGAAGGGTGAGTGGAAATTTCTTGTCTCCTGGAAGGGTTACTTGATGAAAGACAATAGCCGGGAACCTGAGAAAAATATTTTAAACTGTGACCATTTGATTGAAGATTTCAAAACCTGTTATGCATCCAAAAGTAAGTCTGCAGCCAAGGGGGCATCTGTTAGGAATTTGTTTACAAAAAATCTGTTTTTTACAACAAATTAGTTTTTAAGGGAATCACTATTTTAAGAGTTATTCCATTATTTAGCTGCATCATTTTGTGGTTTGCCAGATGGATTGGCATTGGGACTTTTTTGTTGTGTTGCTGAGTATGTTTCTTATTTACTCTCAGCAATGCAAATTACATTTGTATAATGTTACCATGCTTTTAAGTGGTTGTGTTCTTGTTACCACCGTCTGCTTCATTCATAATAACATGTTAGCATGATAGATACTGGTTTAAATTTTTCTTTCCTTTCTAACCTTATCAGCATACTTGTTTTTCTTTTCTTTCTTTGCTTTGATTTGCATTATTTTTTTCCTTTTACTTGTCTCACTGCAATATTAGTATCCTGGCACCTCTTATCTTCTTTTCTTCTTTTTAACATCTTTGCTGTTTATTTATTATTGTAGTAACTGTGGCTTTTAAATTTTCAAGTTTACCAGTTCATCTAAAGTAATAGTGCCATAACTAATCCAAGTGCCAGAACAGTTAAAATGTATTTAAAATTTTAAAAGTTTGTGTGATCATTTTCCTTTTTTATAACAAAGTTGAAAAAGTAAATTGAAATTTATCTATTTTCAGTAAGCACTCTTATGTACAAAATAATAATAGTATTTGGGGAGCACTCACTAAAAAGAATAAATAAGAGATAGCAAATAACGCAGGCACTGACAAAAAATTTCAAAATATCTAATATGTCAGCCATCACTTCAATGTTTTGGCCAACTTGATGCTGTTAGGATATTTACTGCTCTAGTACCCGGATTTTACTCAATTTATATGTTACCTTGATTTATGCATCTTTTTACAAAAGGTTATTTTGTAACATCTTTTGAGATCAACAATTTAACTGTAATTTCAAAAGATATTTCATGCAGCCCACAAGGTTACCCACGTGCAGCCTGTATGATATTGTTACAACGAATAATCTCTCTTCACTCTTCTATATTATTTCAATACATGCTGTATGCTGGTTTTCCTGGTGCCATTGCTGAATAATTATAGTTGTCAGTCATCCGCTATCATTCATAATGTATTTTTGTTTGCATACTCTTTTTCTTTTTCTTTCCTTCAATTCTTTAACAGATGCTTCCCATTTGCTTTGCTTTGATTGACATGATAGTCATTGAAATTCTATATTTCAGATACAAAGTTATTTTTTAATAGCTTTGGCACTCTTCAAATTCTATATATTTGTCGAATTCGACTTATTCATGACAAACCGAAGTAAAAAAAATTGATAATGTCATCTTATTGGTCTTAATAAGAAATACATTGTAAATCCAGCATATGAAAGAGTGATTTCAATTTCACTTCGTCACAAAAACTAATTCCAGGTTAGCCTCTTTACTATTCACTGCAAAGCTACTGTAAGACTAATGCACTATGACGATCAGCAAATGGCAATCTAAACATATGCCAACATTAAATATTCTGTACAAACATTGATTTTCTTTCGTTCAGTACTACGCTAACAATGCGTAGTTTCTATATAGTTTATATTGAGGCTGACCAATCTAGTACTACTAATAGCGTTCTAGCCATTACAAAATGAATTGTAACATTGGCGATCTATACATTGAGCTGTGGTTTTGAATCAATCCCACTCTGCCGTTGTAGCGTTGTCAATTGAAAATTTATAATAATCGAGCTCTTTAAATTAAAAGTTTACCATACATACAAAATTGAAGATTCTGCGGCTCAGTATTAGTATCTCTCTCATTTTTTTTGCTGCGCATTGTGCGATATTCCTTACAATATATTAAAATTATTGATGTTTTATTCAAAATATATGGTGCCATTAAATTATAAATTACTCCAAAACATGAAAAAAAGCTCTACAATTAAATATTTACAGAATCAATTGTTACTACTGAATTTTCGTCTTTTTCAATTGGTGGTACCTTTCTATCAACTACCCCAAATTCAGATATTGGCCATATTTTAAGCCAAACTCTACCCCTTAGTAGGGCCTGGGGAATAGGTCCATACGTTCTTGAGTCCATAGAGTTTGCAGAATTGTCGCCTTCTAGCCACATGTGACCTTCCGGTACCACAATTTTTTGCTCTTTTTCAAACCACCGTTGAGCCGGAAGAGTTACTATATCTCCACCCAAACCTCTTACTCGTTTGCATATACTTCGGTTGCTTTCTATTATGAAAACAAAATAAAAAAATCCGATGTAAAAAAACTGAAAAAATATTGAAATTGTTTATAATTTGCTCACTGAAACCACAAAAATTCAACATTTTATCAGTGATAACACTTTTTTGTAGTTCCACTTTTAAATCACTCCAATCACATTTAGTCATCCTTTTCTGGACAATTTGCATTCAACCCCAAACCTGAAACACAAACTCTTTTCCATCTTCGTGTGAGAACCATAACAGACGTAACGTTTTACTACTATCATGATTTTTCAGGTCTGCTCACTTGCATGCCTTACCCGTCCTCTCTTTAAATTGAATCCAATGTAGTACATAGGTTTTGAAATCGTCAATAAGGCAAGAAGCCAAACCACACAGAAAGTGCTATGAATACTGAAATAGCGCAATAAAATGCATGCAGCAAAATCATGCTCAATGTTCACTCATGGAACCATATGGAGAGATATTTACAATAATCAACTCAGCACTGGTTGCCTACCTCGAGGAGAGTCGGCAATTATGACATCGCCTTTTTGTATTGTTCCAGCCCATTTAGCAAATCTATTGAGCAATACGACATCGCCTTCAGAGTTTATTGTGGGCAGCATGGATGGTCCAATGAGCTATAAATGGAAATATAGCAAAGTACATATTCAATTTAATGATGCACACATTCTACGTACAGTATTACTTTCAATTTGCAAGTATATCGTTCACAGGAGATTCAATGGAAATTTAGTTAGAATGAGATAAGATCATGGAAAAACGTCCAGAGAAAATTTTTTTAGCTTAATTCGTCCTCGACATTATCTCTTATGCTAAATAGAGCAACGTTCATAATGAAATGAATAAACTATGGTTTTAATGTACTTCTTCAGTAACTAGTAACTTCTCTCAGAATATGAATTATCCATTCATGCATATACACACCATCGACACGTCTCCTACATATTCTCGAATGCAGTGAAGCACGCATCCTGCTTTAATAAATGCGCCAATCAAGATTGCAGAATCGGTATCGGCCACATACCTAGCTCTTTCAATTGATTCCCGAGCTAATGTTTTGAGTGTTTCCACCCTTAATTTAAACATAATTTATATTTGTAATCATTGAATGATTATGAATATCATCTAAGTAATTTGCCTTTGAAGAAAACCAAAAAACGACTTCCACCAAACATAGATCCGCACTGTTGTAATCGAATAAGATGTCTTATCTGAATATTCGATTAATACCGGCTGGGAAGGACTCGATTTCACATACTACTAACTCGAAAATGTCGTTTTTCTACATGGTATTTCCTACAAGCTACAAGAGCTGTATTATAGCTATAATGCCAACAAATTTTTAGTTAGAGAAAGGTTATCTTGGGGCTGTAATTGAATCAAGTAATACTTTAATATTTTCAATATCTAAATACTATGAATTAAAGGCCATTCGGAAATAATCGTAATTTGATACACTTGCTGCTAACTTACTGCACTGGTAAAAGTCATTAATATACATGCTTGCTATTGAATGTGGTCTGAATTACTACAGAATTGTGAATACTATTATACGATGACATAGTGAGATTTATTCTGCCGACTTTCATCAAGCTTCAAAAGAGATGGGATTCATAAAATCTGCCCAGTGAACTTTGTGAAATAATTAAAGAGTCTTTCTTAAATCCATTCTTAAGGATTGTAATGAAATGGGACTTATCAGGTATGCTTCTGTTTGCAATTAATTTTAGATATATCCTTTGACAATTCAATTTAATATTAATGCTAGAAAGAATAGAAACAGTAAATTAATGCAAAATGATACATCTGATTGGAATAATAGTTTTTTTTATAAATATAGAGCAAATGACTGCCTAGGAGAATCAAAACAACTAGGAAGAAAAGATGCAAGCTGCCCCAAAATATTTTTATTCACAGTTAGAGCTGCTGCGCTTAATTTTTGTAGGCAATGTCATTTATTTCATGAATGCAACACCTGTACTTCGTACTTCATGGATGCAAAACTACACACACTTCTAATTTTTTTAAATTTTATAGCAACGATCCTGATAAAGTGGATCTCAAATTTTCTTCTGAAACCTGATTAACGAAAGAGTCACCAAGCATAAATATTAATTAATTATCTCTACCAACAGGTTGAATATCTTTTTGCAATCACGTAGTTCAAGTACTACTAACATAGTAGGGACCTTCAATTTCGATTCTTTCTCAAGTTAGCAAAAGATGATAAGAAAAATACATTAAAAAATAACTAAATACTGTCAAGGACGATTCAACATATCTCAAGAAATACCTAATAATATTAGGTATTTTAGCCAGGAGTCAAGAATTCGGTAATCTTATATTTCTGTGGAAAATGCATTGTATGGGCTGCATTGCCAGTAGGGCCGCAATTTCACAGCTTGAAAGGCTTACCTGACCTTACTTTGACGTTAATAAAGTTTGTAGTGTAGGAAAAAATTTGGTTAGGAATATTAAGGATATAAGACCGTAGTCATAGTTTTCTGCGGCTCCATTTACTCAACGTGAAGGTTTGAAAAATATGTATCGCCGTACAAGCCATCTTATTACCGATTCGAAAGAATTGGAGCTGCGCCTCAAATCATAATGCACGTTTTGAAAGTACGTCGCTCTTCTTTCCAGAGAATAATTTAGATGCTTGTTAAGTACAATGCGTAAGGACTTACAAGGTTAGTTGCTTGTTTCAAAAAGATTTAATTAAGAATTGATTGTCTGAACTTTCGTGAAGCTGATGCTTAAATTTTGCCGATATTTGGGGTAATTATTGTTCTAACATCAGGGGGTCATTGATTAACATAAATTCACGATAGTGCGACTCAGAACCTTAACTTACTGGCAATACGCCATTGACAGAATAAAGGGGCTTTACCTAGCCTAATCAGATTTTGACCTGTTTCTGCAATGGGGAACGCCATTCAGCAAAGCAGGATGAGAGAGAATGACAAGTTTTTTATTGGGAACGCTGTTGCAGGAAGAAAATCTTCTCGCGATCCTACCGCCAGAGGAAGAGTTTTAGATATAAAAGTCACTGTACCCCGAAAAACATCGCATCAACGAGGAACAAAACACAAAGCAGCAGTACATTCTTGTCGCGTCTGCGTCAGCCCGGTAGGTGCCGTAATTAGTGGCAGACACATGTACCCGCATGAAATTCCATGTATCACATCAGCGGATATCGCTTCACAGTATGAAGAAGCAGTAGGGGCTCGCTTGAGTCGCCTTACTGTCCCAGACTCTCGCGCATGCCAGCTTCTTGCAGTACCTCAGCCTCAATTTCAACGATGGTGGATTGTTCCAGCGCGACAACCATTTAATCGTCATTCAGGTACATGCCGTGTTCTCGGTGATCGAAACATGTTGGGATCTCCAGTGCCTATTAAAGCAGGAGATTTTTTGCGACTTGGAAGTGTCGGTTTACTCGTAACCGAAACTCATAATGGAACTAATCATGTTGCTTTATCAGAAGTTGAGCTTCAAGAGCTAGCAATGGACCAAGAAGGATTCCCTGAAGAGCTGTTCGATGGAGAGGCAGGAACATTACAAAGCGAAGGGAGATCACGGAAAAATTTCATTGCTTCGAATACGATCGATTACTCTCATCGCCTTCGACCTTTTCAATGCAATGATGAACTGAATACTGATGATGTTCTAGCTGATATGGGTTTAAATTCTTTTAATACTGGCACTTTACCTCCTGCCTCTCCTAATGAAGTTGATGGCATCGTAATTGATGACGAGGTTTCTGTGCATCCACCATTGCAGTGCTATATGTGCTTTGATGGCGAAGAAAGTGATGATAATCCTCTTGTAGCACCATGCAGTTGCAAAGGATCAACAAAATATGTACATGTACAATGTTTGCAGTCATGGCACTCTAGTAAAGAGTCTCATCGACCATGTATTGTTAGTAACAAGAAAGGTGCTCAGGTTTGTAATTCTAAAAATCTTCTAAATCTTATCACCCAGATATCTATATATTTATCATATCAAAATATAAACTGAATTTTTTTTAATTTTAAGGATATTCCTCTATTATACATGGCGATTGAAAATAATTATATGGCGATAAAAAAAATTGAATTCACATAAGAATCTTGAACTTACCGAATTCTATGCATTATCATCTACTCCATGGCAATTTCAAAGTAACATACACCAAAACAGTTCTTTTATGCTATTCTGCATATCTGCCTCTATGGATTTAGTTTTTGGTTACTTCTTAATCCATCATTATATAGATGTTCTTGATAATGTCTTGAAATTTAAATTGGATATTTTTCCAGAACACTGCAATTTGTTGAGCTGTCGGTTTTGTGTTTAGGTATGTGGCGTGTGTAAGTCTCCTTACAAGACCCACCTCAGACTTCCAAATGGTGATTTTATTCCTCTATTACGACCTCGACTGCGTCCTCCATTTATTAGCTTTACAGTGTGTACACGCCATCAGCACCAAGAAGAATTATTTAGTACTCGGTTTCATTTAAGCTTTAGCACAATTATGGGTAACGATTCTACTTCGCTGCGTCCGTTAGTCATTGGACGATCTCAATCGTCCGATATGGTGCTTGATTACAGGACTGTATCAACCCATCATGCCGCTATTAATTTTAGCGATGGAACTTTCAATATTCTTGATTTGAGAAGTTCAAACGGGTCTTTTCTCTATGTAAAGGAGCCTTTAATGCTGAGGTAAGAAATTTTCTAAGATTAATACATATAGCAATGCAATAAGCTGTATTATTTCATTTGATAAAAACTTGACTTAAAACCTCTAGAGCATATAAATAAAGTAAAGGTGAACTATAGCCGAATAGAACACTCCCCCCCTATATTTCTATCGGTTTATATGTAAATTTTATTATTGATTTGGTTTATACTAGTCATTAGTGTAATATTCAGTACTTTCAAATTTCGTCTGTTCTTTAAGCTTCAGGAAAGGTTTAAAGTTAGCAAGCACTAAATTTCTATTTTTCGCTTAATCTAATTAGCATTTGTATTCCACAATATTTTTATAGCCTACAGAAAGTTGCTTTAGGAATAATGAATTTGTCGTGTCACCAAATTTATTTGTTTCTATCCATGAAACTTCATTAAAATCGAATTTGTTATATTTGAAGTTTATTTATTTTTTATCCGAGCGAATATTATGCTTGATATCCAATGTAAAATTTTGCGTGATGCAAAGAAATATGCATCGAAAATCAATTCTCACGTTTATATGTATAAAGAGCAATCTTTTGATGCCGAATCTGTTCCAACCACTGAATTATTCGTTATATTCGAATATATGAAGCAAAGTTGGCAAAATAGAAGTTATTTGTCATAAGCGAAAATTAAAGAATAATAAATTCGTTATATATGTAATTTACTTCTACTTATGACATTAATCTTTAATAAATTTGCATTTCTGTGGTGTAGTGAAGTTTGAAATAGTACTCAAAAATGTCAAACACTACTAGTATAAATACTAATGAATTTGAACTTTTGGCTAGGTGGGGCGAAACCGTTCGTCTTCGCTGGGGAAAAGGCAGTATTTCAATTAAGGCGCAAGCACCTACTCAAAGCTGCTTGCCTATAGGCTTATGCAGTTCCTCCAACGCAGTAAATGCCCCAAATACTGAAGACATTGATATGACCACCGACTTACTTAACCAACTTGCATCCTCCTTACCCGTGCAACATGTATCTCTGTTAAATAATTTAGTCCTAAGCGGAATCCCGTTATCCGAGCCACGCTTTCGAGCAATGTTCTGTTACGAAGAAAGGAAATCATCTGAAAGAGAAGAAGAAAAGAGTCGAATTCCATTGCCTCTGTCCAGTTCTGCAGGGGTTGTGGTGTATTCGAATAATGAAGATGAACATTTGAATATGTTAAATGAAGATTTCCGAGAGAGAGAATATTCTGAACGTCTGAATGACATCAAAGTCGATGTTTAAATATGAAATCAGTCAAATATTTTAGCATCGGTTTTATGTTAATGAGTTCGATTTCTCCATACTTGAATGTTGTGTAAAGCTTGAATGCACAAGGCCGCATGGAGTGCTTTTCGCGGGCTTTTATGTCCACCCGTTTTAGGGGGGCACAATAACATTGTATTGGAGCAAATAAAAATTTAGAGGCTCATACTCGGATTGACTTGCATTATGTATTCGTGCATGAACGCTTATGAATGCACATGTTGCTGTTCGATTTTATTCATCTTGGTATCATGATATTTTTTGGGGGATTGCTTGTGCTTTAAGTTGCTTGTTTCTATGTGTGTATTGTGAGTTTTCTTAGGCTGTCATTAATGAAACAAGCAAATATTTGTCAGTGTTCCAAGGATTTTTGTTTTTACCTTGCATCGTTCCATGATTTTTTTTACATAAAGGATCATTGGTAATGATAATATTATCATTGCTGCTATTCAATTCGTCATAAATTGGCTCCGAAGTACATTTTCCTCTGGATCCGCAAAAGATCAATGATAAGAGTTATTCTTTAGTATTTAAAGAAGTGCTGGACTATCTTTTGACATTACTGCATAAAATGGTGAAAAATTGCTAAACTTTTCCCAAAAATGAAATATTTAAATTATATATCAATTTATCAAAACTTTCACTCGATGCTAAATACAGTGTCATTAATTCAGAAATGTTACTGAATACTAAAAGTTATCATGATATAAGTAAGCGCTTTAGGTATTTCTTATAAAGATGGGTATTTATGTAGAGTTTTGATTATAGCATTTATGGAGAAATATTGATTGCGTTGTCTGCTAAATTTTTATTCAAAGACATTTCGATTGCAATCCTCAATATGATGTATTTGAATATAAACATTGACTTATAATCAACATGTTGGACAGAGTACCAGTACTTTTTTTAAATAAAAAGTAGTTTGATCGTTTTAATTGAGTTTTACAA
Source organism: Vaucheria bursata (assembly GCA_032358265.1). Lineage (NCBI taxonomy): Eukaryota > Xanthophyceae > Vaucheriales > Vaucheriaceae > Vaucheria > Vaucheria bursata. The sequence goes on along the minus strand of JAULBW010003934.1, from coordinate 5,436 downwards.
GTTCTATATTTTCTGACCGAATGCCTCTAGTTTTTCAGTTGAAGAGAATGTTCACAGTTACACTCATTCCATGGGTATGGCTAAGAATTAAACATTTCTTTGAATAATTTATAATAACATAGTAATGAAAATATTGCTTATCTTTTAAATATTTGAAGAGATTTTCAAGTACTCTCTTTTTTATCACAGTTTCATTATTTACCTGCAAAGAACCAAATAACCAGATTTTGGCACAAATCGGATTGAAAATTACATATCAATAATCCACAAGCAACGTAATGACAGAAAAATAAAGTGGTAATTAATGTATCTGCAATTTTAAATAACCAAAATCTACTGATAAATGAGAGCTAAATTTTTCATGTTCCTCAGTGCAAAATACTTGAAGATCCGTTAAAAAATGCAAGTGATATAGTTTAAACCAACATGGCAACAGAGGCAAGTGGGATTATTTATACATTTCAAACTGTAAGATTAAAGACCAGTAACAGGAGATCATTTTTTACTATATTTGGGAGAGAGAGTAGTTGGCTTTACCATTAAGGTCGTGTCATTTTAAAAACTTTAAAAAATGCACTACGTAGCAGCATAAATTATTTAAATGATTGAGAAAGAGAAACATACTGCTATAACTAGCATTTGCAAAAGTGTCAACTACGTCAATTTAAGTAACATGCTGTCAAAGTGTCACGGCATTTAATATCAAGTTGTCTAATTTGATGAAATGTGCAGTGAACTTTTGTTATATTTATTTTTTATCGCTCAAGTCAATATAAATTAATAAATTCCTGTAGTTAAATAGGAAGTTGCATTTTGACTTTATGGTATCCACTTTTCTTATTTTAAACAGCCGTGTTAAAAGCTAAACATTGTAGATATCCAACAAAGGTGATGACAAATGCACATGCCTGAAGATTTAAACTATTTCACACATAATGCGAAAGGAGATGTCCAAAGTCATCTTCATATGTGAATTTTTTATTATAAAGTTTAGGAGTTTTGGCTTTTTTTACCTAATGATTATATTTGCAATGTCATTTTATTAAATACAAAGATTTTAAAAATCTATCTGGGGCAAAAATAAAAAAAATAAAATAAAATGAAGATTATCCTGTGTAAATTCTGGTGCAAGATATTCAAATAATTAAATAGCAATCAACTAACTGTCAACAAATCATCTTATATATTGGGTGTGCTTTACTTTCACGTATTATGGATATGTTGAAGCCGTTGATATTGTGATATAGTCATGCTCTGAAACATTGATATCAAGAAAATCATCTGAAAATGATTTTATTTTTATATAGAATCGCAGTTGCCAATTTCAAATAGTGCTTTTTATAATGCGTTAGTGAGTAGCAACATAAAATTAATTACACATACAACGTTTACATACCTCCTACAAGTATATTTTTTGCAACTCACTTGTTTCCTTGAATATCATCTCCTCTATTGCCATAAAAAGGCTTCAATTGAGGCTAGTCATATTAGAATTTATACAGTCTGATCGTAATAGGCAGAAATAAGTGTCCTTGGACAGAATACTTCATCAAATTTGGGTTTGGCTGAGCTAAGAATTAGGTCATTTCTAAATGCCATATTGACGTTGGCAGCGTGAAGTCGACTGGTACGTAACGTTAAAATATCATTAGTCATTTTGAAGTGATGCGTGAATTTCCAAGCTGACGCCAAGTCGTAAGTTGCCTTACCAACCAATGTACAATATTAAGTGGACCTAATTAGAGTTATATTTGAAAGATGGAATACAACGAGCTTCACCTACTTATTCATTTACAACATAATATCCTCTAAGCTAGATATAGTTGAAACATAATAAAAAGAGCATTTTCAAATTGACAAATTTAAAAACTTTCGATATTAATTTGGTCCTTAGCATCTGCCGTTTTACCATTCAATGCTTGGAAAATAATTCCAAATTTCAAAAAATTAAACCTATCGATTGTGAGCTTCCCGAATCAATGATAATTTAAAAACAAATGCCATCCTAGCAAACAGATAGATATGTTATACGAATCTCGACAAACGGCGTTTTGACTTTCTCCTCTTTTGCGACAAAAAATCTCGCGCTGCCCACACTGTTTGAGAAAAAAACTCCGAAATTCCGGCAAGATCCATGTCAATCAGCGAACAATCATCTAACAGTATTTTATCAAACACAAGTGAGGAATTTCCTCTACTATTTACGATGGAAACGAGTGGCGAACCCCCCATATTCATCCGCCTTTGAAGCCACACCGCGAATAAAGAATCCCTCGGAATGTCAATCTCTGCAGATTTGTGAATGTATATATGCGTAAATGCATCCGCAACCAATGCGCATTTTCCACTGAAATCGGAATTTTGACTGAGCGGCATGTTTGAAGATATGCACTTATCGAAATCATTGCTAAATGCCCGCAGCATCGGATATAGTGCAGTTCTTAACAGCGATGGCGGAGCATACAGTAGACTGTGACACACGCACACCGATTCGTCACTATTCATGCCAATTGTGTCAATATCAGAAATGAAATGAAGCATTCCATAAGCAAGGCGTAGAACCAGGTTGATGGATGGAATTGATATAAATTGCTGCAATGTATCTGCATTGCCGATTTGACTCGCTCTTCCAGAATACTCATTAGAGACTAAAATATTATGCACTAATGAACTGCAAAAATTTAAGGCCCAGTCCTGGATAAGCGATGCAGCTTCAGATGTACCCTCGGTCCAAATTGTATCAACAACCTAAAATTGAAATTTCAAGGAAGAATTTTGTAGGGCATTTCCAAAATATTGGAGGGATTTCATTATGAAATAGTTATGTAAGCATGAAGAATATGTAAGTAACTGGAAAAACGATTTTAAGATCAATAAATACATCCTCAATGATTGAGAATTTAAAGGAGCAAAATACATACTTTGATATCTTTTCAGCTTTTAATGAGTTAATTTTTGCAAAAAATCAAATTTCAGAATATTTTATCAAAGGCTAAATGGTTCAAAATCCTCATTCAATAGCCTTCTTTAATGCTAATGAAGATATTCCAGAATATAGTAACTGAAAATATAATATAAAAAATTAAACATACAGGTGATCTCAAAAATCAACTGAGACATAGATATAACAAAAAACTATAATTTCGGAAAAATTAAGTTTTGCTCATACAAATTTCAACTTAAAGTGTACAAGAAAGAATATGCGCAAATATAATTTTCAACTTTTATCTTGTTTTAAATTCTTACGAGATCAAATGATCAATTATACATAAGCTCAAAATATGTACTATAAATACCTTTGGGAGTAATAGCGCTGCAATATTTGAAGGATTAATTGAATCCACAATGTCCATTGGGCTAAACGACGCACACATCTGATAAGTCACCACCTTTATTCTTCGGGACGTGTTTCCCTTGTGCACTTTTGTATATGCAAAAGCCATTTGAATGACAGGAAGCCTCTCATCATCATCAGCGCTTCCACTAAATATTTCTGGTGTACCGCCAAACTCAAAGTCAAAAGAATAGGTCTTATTCTCGACGCATTTCGGAATGTGCCACAGATTATCTATACTTGCATCTGCAAAAATTTGTTGTAAATTGCTGCTTAGTTTCACTTGTATTCCGGAGGAACAACGTATTCGCAAGAATCCCAAGCGCATTGTATCTTGATTTGCTTCCTTACGGAGTAAATGTATCAAATGTTCTTTAGGCGAATACTGTTCTGATGAGCTGTTGTTGTAAAGCGGGATATGATGCAAAGTGCCACTAGTGAGAGAAAATAATGGATACATGCTGATTAAATCACACTCTACTCTAGGACTGCTTGGCAGAACATAAGCATTTACACTCACCCCTTTTGTAGCGGCAGTCGAAGCGATGCCTGCGAATATGTCTGACGAGTTCAAGTTTTCTGTTACTTTATTCACTTCTAACTCTGGGACCGATCCAGCAATGAACATCGATATATCACAACCGGAAAATGAAAATGTATCTTTGTAATTTTGTGATGTAGGATTGCTGAGTTGTTCATCGTAGAGTGAAGTTACATCTTTCAAGCACCCTTCGCTGCATAGAATCATATTTAGAATAATTTTCAATGCTGATTCTGTGTATTGTTGATAAGGCAAAGAGATTTTCTGCTTACTGCCACGGCAGACAGTGGGTATCGACTTTATTGCTAATATCATGTGCTCTCGGTGTGGACCCACTGGGCAGCACATTTCTTCGAAACACATTACATCATTGATATCTATATCGTAGCGTAAAAACTGTTGATCTATTTCGCAAGAATGCGCATTTGAAAAATCAACGAATTGTACAAGAGGCACCGAAGCTGCAACGTCGAATATTCCCAATTTCTCGGAAAAGCACAACATTGCGAAGTAGGCATTATCCGGCAACGACGCAACAAAAAAAAGGAGAGCTTCTGATACTGCTTCTAAGAACACTGGTCCACCTAACTCGTCCACGACTGCAATATAAGCAATAGGATGGCACTCCTTGTCTAATTCTTCTGTGTAGTTTTTTACGTTCCGATCATAAGAGAGCTTCAGGCTCTCCGCAAAATGCAAGTGAATTGTCTCCTCATTAAACTCTGGAAGACTTTCTCTGGGTCGCCGATAACGATTCGGATCCAAACCTGACGTTAATGATGAATTCTTACTTTTTAAATTAACGTGCGAACCACAAAGGGAGCATCGCCACCATCGATCAGATAACTCAGAATATTTATTGATGTACGCATAGCAGGAATCACAGCGGGCAACGAAATGCGCAGGAATTGGAAGTTCTGAGGTTTCTTCCAATGTATCTTGAGCAAAAGGGGTAATGCAAACTCCCCATGGAATGGCAGCAGCGTCTTTGATTTGCGCAGATCTCGGAAACGAGTAACTCGTAAACTGCAAGGAATTAATCTCTGGCAAACCAAAACTCTCGCTATCTAATGTTTTGTCATCATCTTTATCGTGCATCAAATAAGTTGGCAGAGTATACATGCATCTAAAAATTAGTATGTTATGTAACGCCGACACATACGTACACACCGTGTACAAAAAACTAATTTTGTAGTACATTTATTTTAGTGGAACAAAATAAAGCAAAACACAAGAGAATCTGTAAGAGGGTAATGACATGATTAGATTTTAGAGAAATATAATACTAAGAGCCACGAAACATTAAAATATTTTTGCAACTAAGAAGATTAATGAACCATGTGAAATACTTTCAACATTTGCTCCCCCCAAGTAGGCAATGTCCCTGCTAAGCATATAGGCCATCTGTACAAATAGTGATTTCATGAATTAAATTCGACTGTGAGCCAAGGAAATGGGGGTGAGGGAGTATCAGTGTCTGGGAATCTGTTAGGAATTAACTTCCTAAAGAGTTAATTCTCTTTATTGCTGCGTACATACTTCAAGAAGATTCGTATAACTG
>JAULBW010003923.1:0-21675 GCA_032358265.1 Vaucheria bursata | reverse complement strand
CACGGCGCCGCCGGTGACGACGACGCCGCCGGCCACGACGCCGCCGACGACGAAGCCGCCGGCCACGACGACCCCACCGACCACGGCCCCACCGACCACCACCCCGCCCGGCTCCGCGTGGAACACGGTGCCGTACGCGGCGAACTCGGCGTGGAACACGCCGATCGGCAGCAACCCCGCGCTGCACGCCAAGAGCGCCGCGTACGTCAACCGCCTTGCGCAGGGTCCGGCGCTCACGAGCGATCCGACGCAGTACAGCTACCCCGTGTACCACATCACCTCGTCGACGCCTCGGCGAACGGTGCAGATGACCGGGTACTTCTCCACGTACGTCAACGACACGACCCGCAAGGGCGCGGGGTTCGCCGCGACCCTCACCGACGTGCCGGTCCCACCCGAGGCGATCCAGTCCTCGGGGAGCGATGGCAGCATCGTGTTCTGGGATCCGGTCACCGGTGACGAGTGGTCGTTCTGGCAGTGGGAAGAGAGCGCCAACGGCACGATCACCGCGACGAACGGCTACCGCTACAACACGAAGTGGTCCGGTCGCTTCTTCGATGGTCTCGCCGGACGTGGAGCCGGTCTGCCGTATCTCGGTGGGCTCGTGCGGCCGTGGGAGATCGCGCAGGGTCGAATTGACCACGCGATCGCCTTCGCGTACGCATGGCCGTCCTCCGAGTTCGTCTTCCCGGCCTCCAAGAGCGACGGTGCCGGCGTGGTGGGCGTCGACCTGCCCGAGGGCTCCCGCATCCAGCTCGATCCGTCGCTGACCGATGCCGACTTCGACCAGATGGGTCTGTCTCCCGCCGCGCGCGTCATCGCTCGGGCGATGCAGCAATACGGGATGATCGTCATCGACAACAGCGGCTCGTCGAAGATCATGGTCGAGGACAACACCACGGCGGAGTGGGGCAACACGTTGACGCGCAACTCCGTGTCGGCGATCCCATGGGACAAGTTCCGGGTCATCGCGTCGTGACGATGTGGTCCGGCACCGTGGTTTGGTGCCGGGCCGCCTTGTCCCACACCCGCTTGCGGTCTCCGCGAACCGCGTACGCCAGCCCGCGGAGCGTCGCGAGGTTCGTGGAGACGAGGTAGCGCGGTAGGCGCGCCAGGCGACCGACGCGGCCCCGCAACTCGAGCCTCGGGCCGACGAGGGCGGTGACGTAGAACAGGAGCTGTGCGCAGAGCACGGCCATCGCTTCTCGTTGCCGCCATCGTCGACCGAGCATCACCTCGACGATGTTCGCGGCCAGCCCGAGCAGCGCGAGGACCGGCAGGAAGAGCCGTCCGAACTTGTGCGAGACGATCTGCCACATGACGACCGGCCGACGAAGTGGGAAGAGCGATGGACGTCCCAGGAGGTACCACCGGCCGGCGGTGATGTTGGTCCGCCGCCGACGCTCGTCGGCGAGCGATGCGCTCGTGGGTTCGTACGAGATCGCGTCCGGCGCGAACGCGACGCGATGGCCCCGCTTGAGCACCTGCAGGATGCGCACGAAGTCGTCGAGGTTGACCTCGGCGGGCAACTCGTCGGTCAGGGCCCGCCGCACCGCCAGCACCTCACCTGACGCGGAGGTGCAGGACGAGATGCGGTCCTCCGCCCGCTTGATGCCGTTCTCGTAGCGCCAGTAGAGGCTCTCGCCGAGCGCCACGTCTTCCGGTCCGGAGGTCGTGACCTTCGCCCCGCTCACGGCGCCGACCGACGGATCCGCGAACCGCTCGGCGAGGCGACGGATGGTCGTCGGCGCGTACATGTTGTTGGCGTCAGAGAAGACGATGATCTCTCCGGTCGCGATTGGAACCGCGCGATCGATCGCCGCGGCTTTGCCGTCGCGACGGTCGCTGTGGCTCAGGAGCACGCGCCGATCGCCGAACGCCGCGACGAGATCCGGCGTGGCATCGGTCGACCCGTCGGTCGCGACGACGACTTCCAGCAGCGCGGCCGGGTAGTCCGACTCGAGCGTGTTGCGCAGCTTCGCCTCGATCACGTTCACCTCGTTCCAGGCCGCGATCAGCACGGTGACCTTCGGAAGCGGCCCGGATGGGTGCGTCGACGCGCTGTTGCGCGACCTCGCTGCAGCTGCGACGAGCAACGGGTACCCGACCTGGACGTAGGCGCACAACCCCAGCGCCAGGCGTCGTGTGCTTCGGGCGGACAGGAGCGTCATGTCGACCCCTCATCGCTCTCGGCGGTGACGCCGTTGCGCGGTGCCTTCCTCGAAGAAGACGGCGAGCCGCGCGATGTTCGCTTCGAGTGAGTCCTCGCGCGCCAACGCGAGGCCGCGACGAACGAGTCGGTCGCGCAGGCACAGGTCGTCCCGGAGTGCCTCGAGCGCGTCCGCCGCGGCGGTTGCGTCACGGGGCGGAACGAGCAAGGCGGCGTCGCCCACCGCGGCGCGGACCCCTCCCACGTCGGTCGCGACCGTTGGCAGCCCTGCGGCCTGCGCCTCGGAGAGGACTTGCGGTACGCCTTCGGTCAACGAGACGTGGAGGACCGCGTGGGCGCGGCGGTAGAGGTCCCAGAGGCGCGCGCCTGCCGGGACGTAGCCCACGAGCTCGAACATGTCGGCGACGCCGGCCTGCGACGCGCGAGTCGTCAGCGCGCGCTCCATCGGCCCGTCGCCGACCACGACGAACTTCCACCGGCCCCCACGCGAACGCAGCCGCGCCGCGACATCCACCAGGAGCAACGGGTTCTTCTCGCGTGCCAGCCGCCCGACGCACAGCACACGGAGCTCGCCGTCCCAGCGCTTCGCCAACGCGTCCTCGCAGGCGACGATGTCCGCGTTGCGAACGAGTGAGAAGCGCGTGGAGATGACCGCCGCGCGGCCGGGTTTGCGGTAGCGGGCAGCGAGCTCGTCGCCCACGGTGACCGTAGGCGCACGACGGGCCAGCACGCGGTAGGCGCCGTCGAGCGCATGCGCGACAGGGACGGACCAGCACCACCGACGCGAGGGCAGCCGACCCTTGATGTACTCGGGGTAGTCCTGCCGGACGCCGAGGAACAGCGGCACGTGATGCCGACTCGACGTGAGCGCGAGCGCCAGCGACATCGGATGGGGACCGAACGCCCAGAACGCATCGAGGGACTTCGACTCCTCGGTGAACTTCCGCACCGAACCACGAACGGCGCGGAGCTGCTGACCCACCGCGCGCACCGACCCGTAGTGGGGTAGCTCGACGAACCGCACGCCCTCCTTGGGCAGCTCATAGTGGCTGCGCCCAGGCGTCGGGTCGACCCGCCCGAAGAGAACCAGCTCGTCCACGCGTGGATGGAGCGCGAGCACGAAGGTGATGAACGCCTGATGTGTCGAGACGATCGTCGCATCTCGCTTGTACACGAGGTCGGAGTAGATGCCCAGCCGCATGCGATCACCCGGTCGCGTTCGGCCGTTCGTCCTTGCTCGGCTGCACTCGACGCCGGGCAGGTACGACTCGTTCGAGCAGGTTCCGGGCGATGGTCCAGATCTCGATCACGTCGCGCCACGACGGCACGAGCCGACCCCGCGGGCCTGGGAGCACGCGCTGGAAGATGCGGATGGCCGTGTACCCGCCGACGGTCCAAGCGATCGCCGTCGCCGCAGCCGCGCCGGCGCCGCCGAATGACGGGATCAGCAAGACGTCGAGGACGAGGGTGACTGCGAACGCCATGGCGATCGCCGATGTGGTCAGCATCGGACGACGCTGCGCCGTGAGCGCGTTGCCGAGGAGCTCGAGCGCGACGATGCCTGAGCCGGCCAGCGCGAGGATGCGCAAGTCGTTCACCGAGCCCGAGAACTCCGGTCCGAAGATCCACGTGCACAGGATGGGCGCGAGCACGATCAGCCCGGCGGACACGGCACCTGCGACGAGCAGCGCGTAGCGGAAAAGCCGCGACGCCTGCTGTGCCGCATCCTTGCCGGAAGCTCGCACCAGATCCGGTCGCTGAACGAGCACGAGCACACCCGGGATGTAGAAGAGCACTTCCGCCCACGCCACCGCGACGCTGTAGCGGCCGAGCTCGGTGGATCCTGCCATCACGCCGACGAACCACTGGTCGAGGCGGTAGTTGCCGAGCGTCATGAAGCTGCCGAGGTGCACGCGAACGCCGAAGTTCAACGACTGGATCGCGAGCGGCAGGTCCGGTCGTCCGAAGCCCCAGTGCCGCAACACGTAGGACACGAGGATGAGGGTGCCGATCAACTGGCCGCACACCCACGCCGTGATGGCGGTGCCGACAGTGAGCACACCGAGCATCGCGAGGACGCCGTTGGTGAGCGCCGTGGTCAGCGGTCCGACGATCCAGGCCAAGTTCGTGACGTGGAACGCGTACTCCGACTGCACCAGGTATTGCAGGTACAGCTTCAGGATCACGATCGGTATCGACGCCAGCGCAAGGACGAGCCAACGCCGGTCGACGTCACCGGCACCCGCGGACGCCAGCCATGACAGCGTGCCCGCGACGACGGCGAGCAGCGTGCCGAACCCGGCGGCGAAGAACAACGAGTTCGTCGCCAGCCTCGGCCGCGCTGCGGCGTCGAGGCCGCCGATGTTCGCGTTGGCCTCCTGTATCCCCAGCGTCGCCAGGCTCGCGCCGAGTGCGGCAACCGCGATCAGGAAGGCCACGTCGCCCCGACCAGCGGGCCCGAGCGTGCGCGCGACGATGAGCACGTTGACGAGTGAGAGGACGGCAGCGCCGCCGTTCGCCGCGTACGTGAGCGTCGCGGCGGCGAGCAGCGAGCGATGGCGCGGCTCACCAGTGCTGACGGGTACGTCGGCTTTCATGGGCTCCGCTGGTTCTCGCCATGCCGAGCCATGCGGCTCACGCCCCGGTTCGGCGGAACACCACACCAACGGTCATCGCGAGGATCTTCAGGTCGGTCAGCAGCGATGCGGTGTGCAAGTACTGGACGTCCAGCCGCACGCGCTCGTCGAAGGTCGACGCGTGGCGCACCTTCACCTGCCAGAGCCCGGTCAGACCCGGCCGAGCCTCGAGACGCGCACCGTGCCAGGTCGAGTACTTCGACGAAGCGAACGTCGTGGGTCGCGGCCCGACCCACGACATCTCGCCGCGCGCGATGTTGATGACCTGTGGCAGCTCGTCGAGGCTCGTCGTGCGGAGCACACGTCCGACGCGCGTGATCCTCGGATCATCGGGGATCTTGAAGTCCGGCGGCGGCAGGACGTTGAGGTGCATGAGTGAGGACTTGAGCTCCTCGGCGTTCTGCACCATGGTGCGGAACTTGTATATCCGGAACGTCGACCCGTTGCGACCCGTGCGGGTCTGCCGGAGGAAGATCGGTCCTGGCGTGTCCAGGCGGATCAAGAGCGCGATAAGCGCGCCAACGACCAGAACGATTGGAAGGGTGAGCGCGCACAACACGAGATCAAGCGTCCGCTTCGACCCATATTCGCCTGAATACGGGCCGGTCCAGCGCGTCTGAATAGTGTGCATGCGCCCACCTCACGACCTGTCGACAGAGGAATCATCGACGGGGTTGCTCGCGTCGAGCGCCGCGAGGAGCGCAGCACTCGTCATCCCGTCGTCGGGGAACACGCACGAGGAGGGGTCGCCCCGCTCGACGATGTCAGCAGCACTCGTCGACAGCCGGGTGAGGAACGCCTTGATGCCGCGCTTCTCCGTGTCGCAGAGCAGGACGTAGGTGTGCACCTCGTCGGTCCAGACGTGATCGATGCTGCGGGCCGAGAGGCGCAGAGCCTCGGCGAATCGCGTCGTCGACGCAGGTCGTACTTTGGCGCTGCGGTGCGTGAGGGTGAAGTGTCGGCGAGTGATCTCGCCGTCGGGTTCGGCGAACCGCAGCAGCGCGAAGCCCATGCCTGATCTCCGGCAGCGATCAACCTCGCGCCCGAGTTCAACCCATCCGGTCGTCGCGTTCGTCGACGTCTTCGGCATGGTGCCCCCTGCCCGTCCGGGGACCAACGGGAGCGTCCACGACAGCTCCGCTGGTGTCGTTCGAGACCAAAACGAGAGTCTCACGCGGCTCTTCCGCGCGCAAGGAGCAAGTCGGATATCCACCGAAGCACGTCGCATACAACGAGAAGAATTCGTGAGAGGTGATGCACACCTCTGCTGAGGGGTGGTGTCCTACTTGCGTGCGATGTAGTAGATCCAGCGCGACTTGTCGTCCGTTTTGGCGATGGCCTCACCCTGTTCATCGAACGTGCACACCTCGACGAATCCGCTTCGCTCGAGTTGACGAACCTGCCCGTCCCGCGCGGCGTAGTAGGTCACCAACGCGTAGTTGTGTGCCTCGTCGTTCAGCAATGCGTAGTCCGCCGTGCGTACCTCTCGCCCTCTGACGCGCCACCGGCGGTGCGTGAACAACAGCGCCCGAACGCACTCCTTGGCGAACGTCGGCGACAGGTTCCACCGCCGCCGCCACGGGACGACCCCGGCGGTCGACAGGTCGAGGTTGTGCGAGGAGAACATGAACACCCCGCCCGGGGCGAGGAGCCGGTGCACCTCACCCAAAATCCGGCCGCGGCCCTCGGCGTCGACGTAGTCGATGCCGTTGAACGAGAAGAGGACGAAGTCGAACGACTCATCGTCGAACATCGGCATCGCTTGGGCGTCGGCGCAGTGAACTGCGTCGAGACCGAATCGCCGCTTGACGACTTCCACGCTGCCCGGCGCGTAGTCGACAGCGGCATAGTGGTCAGCCCTTTCGAGGAGGGCTGCCGTGGTGCGACCGCCTCCGACGCCGATGTCCAGCACCCGTTTGCCGGCGATGTCGTCCCTGTAGGCATCGAAGAGGCGAGTCTCGCTGGGCAGGAGACCATCGAGTACGTACGAGGTGACGACACCCTTCCGTGAGTAGGTACGCCGGTTCGCAGCTTCGAAGTCTGGGGGTCTGCTCATTCCTCGCTCGACTCCTTCGCGCCAGCAACGCCCCAGACGCTGTTCGCGAAGGAACGCATGCCGTTCCGCGCGGTCTTGGCCGCGGGGATGAGCGCGGCCGCTGTTCGTCCCAGAACGTCTCGTGAGCTGACGATGCGTCGCGTCGGGCGGTCGAAGCTCGCGTAGCGCTGCTTGTACGCTTCGTCGCCTCGCAAGAAGCGGTACTCGGTGCTGCCGCACTCCATCGCGTCCCGAATCGAGTGGAAGAGCACGGCCTTGCCGATTCGTTCCTTCGCCCAGTCGGGATTGCGGCCCGACTGGTAGTACGAGTCGACACGGCCGAACCGGAAGCCGAGCCACGTCGCAACGGCCGAACCGTGGAACTCCAGCGTCCAGAGCCGGAGCCACCCGCGTCGCTGCGCTTCCACTGCGAAGTCGAGGTGGAACCCGCGGGCACGTTCGAACGGTGTGGCGTGACCCCAGCGCGCGGCGTGGAGCGCGAAGAGTCGATCGACGTCGGCGCTGACGCTTCCACCGTCCGCGAGACGGAAGGTGGCGCCGGGTCGTTCGTCGATGCGTCGCAACACACGGCGGAGCTCGCCACGCACCGATCCCTTCGCGGCCGCGAGCCAGCCGTCCCAGCCGTCCTCCGGTACCTCGAGGACGGGGCTCGATTCGATCGACAGCGTCTTCGCCCCGAGCAAGTCACCGAGCCGGCCGTCGACCGAGTCGCCGATGAAGAGGCTGACACGCTCACGGTCCAGCAGCATCCGAGCGGCGGCCGCGACGAGCGACGCGTCCTCGTCGCGGCACAGGAAACCGTTGACGTCTGCCTGCCCGTGCCCGACGAGGCGTGCGACGCGGATGGGTGTGGTCCGCCAGAGGTACATGGGGATCACCCCGCGCAGCCGGCCCTCGCGGTCGCGACAGGCGGTGATCAAAAGTCGCGACCGGGTGGTGCCGAAGTGACGCCACCATGTCGAGATCCACGCCTGGGACAGGAAGACGTTCGCAGCGCCTTCCGCGAGACGCGCCCATTCGGGGTGGTCCGGCTCCAGTTCGATGGGCTCGAGCACCAACGACTGGCTGGGGAGAACCCCGGTGTCGCCCACAGTCGGCCGCATGGCCACCACCCGCCAGTGGAACGCTCGTCGTTCCGACGGCTACGGGTGACGGTACTCCAGGACGCCGAACAGCGCACCCGTCGATCGGGCTCGGCCTGCGACCGGGGGCGACGCGCCGAACGCCATGGAACTCCTTGACATGCGACGCAGCACTCGGTCGACTTGGAACAGCTGCGGCGGGAGGTTGTGGGGCAATGGTCACCACGAAACCTGCGATCCGACGACTGGCGCGGACGAGCGCGATCGACCGCCTCGGACGGCTGCTGCACCGGCATCGTCCGCTGCCCGCGCACATCGTGCCGGTCCTCATGTACCACCGGATCGACTCCGTCGCGGCCGATCGAACACTCGACCCGTCCCTCCGCTCGGCGACGCCGAGCGGATTCCGCGAGCAGATGGAGATGCTGCGCACCGAGTTTCACGTGGTGTCGTCGCTCGAGCTCGTGGCCGCCCGCAGAGGCGAAACGGAACTGCAACCAGGCAGCGTCGCGATCACCTTCGACGACGCGTACGCAAGCTTCGTGGACGTGGCATGGCCGATCCTCTCCGAGCTGTGCCTCCCGGTGACGATGTTCGTACCGACGGCGTTTCCGGGGCGCACGGACGGCGGCTTCTGGTGGGATCGGTTGTGGCGCGCACTCGTCAACTCGCCGCGTCGTCGAATCCAGACTCCAGTCGGTCCGTTCGATCTCGACGGCGGCGTGGACGCGGCTCGTGCCGCACAGCGAGCGGTGTCGCGACACGTGAAGACGCTGGCCCATGACGACGCGCTGTCGCTCGTCGACGATCTCGTGGATGACCTGGGCGCAGTGGAGGGCGTTCCAGCCGTAGCGACGTGGGCGCAGTTGCGAGAACTCGATTCCGGGGGCGTCGTCCTCGGCTCGCACACGCGCTCGCACCCGATCCTGCCCGCGCAACCGCCGTCGCGGGTGGCCGCGGAGCTCCGCTGGGCGCAGGAGGACCTCGAGCGTGAGATCGGATCGACGACACCGGTCTTCGCATATCCATCGGGACGGACGTCGCCCGAGGTGCAGCAGCTGGTTGCGGACAGTGGATGTGAGGTGGCGTTCGCGACGCGCTTCGGCGTGAACGACACGCGTCAGGCGGAGTGGCTCGACATGCGACGGATCGATGTCACCAGGTCCGTACCGACCGGCGCCTTGCGGACGATGCTCCACCCGGCAGTCGCGCGTCTGGCGGCGCGCGTCGCATGAGCACTCCGGCGCCAGCAACACCTCGCGTCCGCGCCTCGGGCTCGACACGCGGCCGCCGGCGTCGCGCGCTCGTGTCGATCGGGGTGTTCACCGTCGTCATCCTCGGTGCCGCCGCCGTGTACGTCGGTACGCGCGGCGGCTCGGAGGAGACGGTCGCGATCGACACGCCCTACGACAACACGTCGCCATGGAACACACCGATAGCCGCAGATGCGAAGCTGCATCCTTCTTCGGCGGCGCTCGTCGCATCCATTCCGTCTCCGCTCACGAGCGATCCGGATCAGTACACCTATCCCGTCTACGAGGTGAACAGCTCGTTCGCGCCCGCAACGATCGTCGTGACCGGGTACTACTCCGACGTGACCGGGCCGGGCCCCGGCGACATCACCGCATCACCGCGCGGTGCGGTGCTCGACGTCCCCATCCCGTCCAACGCGATCCCCGCCGACGGACACGACGCCCAACTCGTGGTGTGGAACCGCGACACCGGAGACGAGTGGGGCTTCTTCCGGTTCGTGAACAACGGCGACGGCACGTTCGCTGCCGACAACGGCTACCACTACAACACGAACTGGTCGGGGGTGGCGCCGGCGGGTTTCGGGTCGCGCGGGCCTGGCATCCCCTATCTGGCGGGCCTCATCCGACCTGACGAGGTGCGCGCTGGCAGCATCGATCACGCGATCGCCTTCGCCTTCGACGGCTCCGCTCCCACCTTCGTCTCACCACCTGCGACGAAGTCCGACGGGGTCGGCCTGCCCCACGGACTGCCCGAGGGCGCGCGACTACGTCTCAACCCTGCGCTGACCGACGCGGACTTCGAGGCGTGGGGCCTGTCGTACGTCGGGAAGCTCGTCGCACGCGCCTTGCAGACCTACGGCATGATCGTGGCCGACGTCTCGGGCAGACCGAAGGTCTTCGCGGAGGGGAACGCCACAGCGCACTGGGGAGGCTCCCTCGTCGCGGACACCGTCTCGCCGATCCCGGTCGATCAGTTCGACGTGATCGACTGGCGCCCGGACGCGACGCTCACGCGCGAGTACGTCTGGCCGTCGAAGGACGGCGAGTCGTGGCCCGACACGGACTGGACGACGGCATCGGTGGGCGGGGACGCGACGTTCGACTCGTCGACGGCCAAGGGACGGATGCGCACGTCGACGGTCGGTGTTGCGATGGCGACGACGACGGAGTCGTACGGTTCGGTGCACCTCCGGGGACGCTTGGAGCCGATGGACTTCACCATCACCGAACGCGACGGGTCGCCCGCCGTGATCCTGACGACCACCGACGCCGCCGTGCCCGATGCGTACGGTCTCGAGCTACGGCCTGCCGAGGGCGGTTGGCGGTTGTTCCGAGAAGACGGTGTCGTTCGAACCGACATGCCGCTGGTGCCGTATGTCTACGGCGGGGGTGGAACATCGGTCTGGTTCGACGTCGAGATGGTCGGCGGCGCCTTGCGGGCGAAGGTCTGGAACGGGAACGACCCGGAACCGCCGGACTACCAGCAAGCCGCGGACGCTCGCGACTCGCCCGACGCGGGTCTGTCGCTGCGGCTGCAGGTCACGAATGCTGACCCGGCCGGATACGACCTGCGGTGGGCCGACGTGAGGGTTTCGACGAACGGCTGATCCACCCCGACGCACGGGACCAGTCGAAATCGGGTGGCAACGGGAGAGCCGATGGACCACGAGGTGATCGACAGCCACAGCCTCATGACCACCGCGCGAACGTGGTGGTTTGTGTTGGTTGCCTCTGCGGTGCTCGGCGGCCTGGCTGGGTGGGCTGTCGTCGCACGATCGGCGGACATGTACGAATCGACCGCACGCGTCGTCGTCGGTCCCCTCAGCGCAGACCTCGACACACTCCGCGCTTCCGAGACGCTGGTGAAGACCTACTCCGATGCGCTGCTGTCCGACAGCCAGATCGCCGCATCGAAGCAGGAGGCGAACATCGACGGAGACCTCGACGCAGTGCGAGCGTCGATCAGCGTCGTGCCCAACACGACCACGAGGATCATCACGATCAAGGCGCAGCGCTCGGATCCTCGATCGGCGGCCCTGCTGGCGAGATCGCTGCTCAGCGGACTCCAGGACCTTCCATCGGCGTCGACGCCGATCATCGTCCAGGGTGACGAGCCGAACGCCGGCCCGGACAGCCCCGCGCAGCGCGCCGCCGATCTCGCCGCGCCGGGCATGATCACCGTGCTCGACACACCGGTGGCGGCGACCGAACCGGTGCAGAAGTCGACATCCTTCGCGGCACTCATCGGCGCGGTCGTGGCAACGGCGGTGGCCTTCGCCGGCTTGGTCGCCATCGACTCGGGACGGGCACGTCGCCAGTGGTCGGAACCCACCGCGCTCGTCCAGCGACGCCTGCTGGGCCGGTGCCGGCTCGTCCGGAGAGGGCGCATCTTCAACCGGCGGCCGATCGTCGAGCGTGACCCCGAATCCGAGAAGGCGGTCGACTACCGCCTCATGGCGACCAAGGCGGAGCTTCTGTCGCCGTCACAGAAGGTCCGCACCTTCAGCGTGTGCGGGGCGCGCGACGCGGTCGCGAGCGGCGAGGTCGCCGTGAACCTGGGTCTGTCGTTCGCTCTCCAAGGTCGCGCAGTCGCGCTCGTCGACCTCGTCCCGCCCGCCATGACGGAGGTCATTCGGCCCGGGTCTCGTCATCGGCACGTCGAACGCGTCGACGGCGTGGTGCTGGAGTTCGCGGCCGTCGCGGTGGGCCGCGGGACGGCGCACCTCCTCGTGTCGCAGGACCCCGCGCTGAACGGTCAGGCCGCGTCACCGCCGAGCGCGCTCGCCCTGCTGGGTCGATGCTTCGAGCTCGTGGTCGTGCACGCTCCACCCCTCCTGCTCGAGCCCGGTTCGATACTGGTGGCGCGGCAGACGACCGGCGTCATCGTGGTTGCCGAGGACTCCGACCCCACGGCTGCGGACCTGATCCAGGCGCTCGACTTGCTCGAGGAGGCGAATTGCCCCGCACTGGGGGCGGTCCTGGCGAAGGCGGCGCGCGGCAGTGGTCGGCGCCGGACGCCGCTGATGCCCGCCGAGCCCGAGATCGGGGAGCGCCAGCGAGTGCCGCGTGAGGGCCACGCGACATGACGGCGATGCTCCGCGCGACCACACCCGCGCGGACCGGACCCGCGGCGGTCGGCTGCGTCCTCGTCGGGGCCGCGGCCGCAGCGGTCGGGTCGATCGACGTCTTCCTCGCGTTCGGCATCATCGTCGCGGTGGGAGCGCTCGCTGCGCTGCGATGGCCGGACCTCGCGACGCTGCTTCTCGCGGCGATCCTCTACAGCAACGCCATCGTGGTCGCGGTCCGGTTCCAGGGTGTTCCCGCTGCTGTCGCGGTGCTCCCTCCTGCGCTGCTGCTGCTGCCGCTCGTGCACCACTTCGTCGTCAGGCAACAGGCCGTGGTGTGGTCCGCAACGACGACGTGGCTGCTGGTCTTCGCGGCTGGGGCGTCGATCTCCGCGCTGCTGTCGGACGACCTCTCGGTGTCCGTCGGCCCGTACGCCACGTTCGTCGCGGAAGGGCTCGTCTTGTTCATCCTGCTGACCAACGTCGTGCGTTCGTGGCATCTGCTCCGACTCATCGTGGTCACGGTTGTCGCGACGGGCGCAACGCTCGGTGCCATGTCGCTCGTGGCGAACGTCTTGCACCGCGACTACGCGTCCTTCTTCGGGTTCGCGCAGGTGACCGAGGGTTCGGTGGCCAACGCAACCGACTGGAGGACGTGGGAGGAGTGGCAGCAAGCACCGATGCGCGCCAGCGGGCCGCTCGGCGAGCCGAACTTCTACGCGCTCACGATGTCGATGCTCCTACCCCTCGCCGCGTATCTGGCAGTCACGGCTCGCTCGCGCATCCGTCAGCTCGCGGCGTTCGCAGCTCTAGCACTCATCGCAGCCGGTGTGGTTCTCTCGCTCTCTCGTGGCGCCGCCGTTGCGCTCGTGCTCGCCGTCGCGGTCCTGTCGTTGTTCGGCGTGCTCCCGCGGCGGACGCTCGTCCTCCTGGTGGCGGGCGGCCTCGCGCTGCTCGCGACCGTGCCGTCGTATCGCGAGCGCTTGTCGGAGCTCGACATCGTCGAGAGCGTGCGGGGCAGCGAATACGGCGAGACGCCGGACGCCTCTGTCCAGGGCCGCTACTCCGAGCTCATCGCCTCGTCACGGGTGTTCGAGGACCATCCGGTCTTCGGCGTGGGCCTCGGGCAGTTCGGCGCGCACTACCCGCAGTACTCGCGCGACCTCGGGATCAGCGTGCACGAAGGCCCGCGCGATGCGCACAACCTGTACCTGGGCCTCGGCGCCGACGTCGGGTTGGTGGGACTGATCGCCTACTTCGGCGTCGTCACCACGTTGATCCGAGGGCTGCTGACCGTCCGGCAACACCGACGACGCGACGGAGACGCCGCCGCGTTGGCCACTGCGCTGATCGTCTCGATCACGATCCTCCTCACCAACGGGCTGTTCCTCCACATCGCCTACATGCGCTACATGTGGTTTGTGTTCGCGCTCGCCGCGATCGCGGTGAACCTCGACCGCACGGTCGGCTGGGCCTCGGCCGATGCCGCGGATCCGAACCTCATCGCGCCGGCCAGCCGACGCGACCTCGAAGGGCACGCGACGAGCTGAACCGGCCGGCGCGTGGCCGCTCCGACACGCGATAGGCGCCGACGTCGTCGAGGTGCGCGAGGTGCCGCTCTTGGAGGAACACCAGGTTGGTCGATGCGGTCGCTTCCGGAGTGACGAGTCGCTTCCGGCGGACGTCGAAGGCCATCGCCTTGTAGCCGAAGTCCGACAGCAGCGCCTCGATCTCGTCGATGTGATCGGAGCGCTCGACGAACACGATCGGACGATGCGCGTCGATGGTCCCTCGAAGGCCGATGAGCACCTCGACCTCGAACCCCTCCACGTCGATCTTCAGGAAGCCGGGCGCGACTCCGAGGACATCGAGCGGCAACACGTCGACCTCGACGTCGCGAAAGGAGATCGAGCCTGCTCGGCCCTGGAGCCTGTGGCGCTCGAGCCACCAGCTCATGTCGATCTCGTGCGTCGGCACCAGGCTTGCGAGACCAGTCAACGCGACGCCGCGATACATCGGCACGTGCAACGTCATTCGTCCCTTGCGCGCGCCTGCGCCCGCGATGTGGTATTCGAAGTCACGCAGCGGCCGGCGCAACGAACGGAGATCCCGCTCGTGGAACGGGTTCGGCTCGATGCTGACGATGGGCGCGTGTGCGTTCATCAGCCGAAACGACAGCGCGGCCTTCCCCTCGTTCGCGCCGACGTCGAGGAAGGTTCCGCGCAGCGACGAGAAGCGGCGGAACACCTCGAACTCGGCGTCGTGGGGCCGACGCAAGACGTAGTGGCGACCCAAGGCCGAGGCGCGCCGCGCCGCCGCGTACAGACGAGGGAACCGCATCAGCCGCACCTTCGCCGCCGTGACGGTCGTGGCCAGCCCGGAAGCGGATCGCACTATCTCCCGATCCCCTGGTACGAGAGTCCCGCGGCTCGCACGTCGTAGGGATCGAGCATGTTGCGGGCATCGACGACGGCATCGCCGACCAGCAGGTGCGCCACCTTCTCGAGATCGAGCCGCTCGAACTCGTGCCACTCCGTCATGAGCACGAGTGCGTTCGCCCCATCGCACGCGCCGTATGGATCCGCGACGACCTCGACGATCGGGATCGGGTCCCTCACCGACGGGTCGTAGGCCATGACGGTGGCGCCTTCACTCCGCAGCTGCGCGATCACATCGAGCGCCGGCGAATCGCGCAGGTCGTTCGTGTCGGCTTTGAACGTGAGTCCCCACACCGCGATGCGGCGATCGACCAAGTTGCCGCCCACCGCGGCGCGGATCTTGTCGACCACGCGCGACCGTTGCTGGTCGTTCACCGCGACGGCCGACCGCAGCAGCTCGATCTCGTAGCCGGCGTCGTGCGCCGTGGACAGCAGGGCCGCGACGTCCTTCGGCAGGCAGCTCCCGCCCCAGCCGGGACCTGGTCGCAGGCAGTCCGGGCCGATCCGATGGTCGTAGCCCACGCCGCGGACGACGTCCGAGACGTCCGCGCCGACCGCTTCGCAGATTGTCGCGATCGCGTTGACGAAGGAGATCTTTATGGCGAGGAACGAGTTCGCCGCGTACTTGATCGTCTCCGCCGCGACGGAGTCCGTGACGATGATGGGCGCCGCGACGCCTAGGTACAGCGACGCGACGCGCACCGTTGCGCGTTCGTCGTCGCTGCCGATGACGATGCGATCGGGTTTGAGGAAGTCCTGCACCGCGAACCCCTCACGGAGGAACTCGGGGTTGGATATGACCGTGACATCCGGCCGACGGGTGATCTGCTCGACCATCCGGGTCGTACCTACCGGCACGGTGGACTTGGTCATGATGATGCAGCCGCTCGGAACCAACGGCGCGATCTCTGTGCACGCGGACCGCAGGCAGCTGAGGTCGGCGGCACCCTGCGCGCCGAAGGGCGTCGGGACGCACAGGCACACGAACTCGGCGTCTTCCACCGCGCTTGCCGTGTCGACGGTGAACCGCAGGCGGTGCCGGCGCAGACCCTCGACGAGGAGTTGCTCCAAACGGTCCTCGAGGATCGGCACCTCGCCGCGGCGAAGCGTCTCGATCTTCGCGTGGTCGACGTCTGCGCACACCACGTCGTGACCGAGGTGCGCGAAGCACACTCCGGTGGTCAAACCGACGTATCCCGTCCCGATGACCGCGATGCGACTCATGTCGATCTGTCCTCGTTCTCTCGCCCGGACACCGGTGTGCCCGGTATGCGTCGATCGTCAGTGGTGATGGTGCTGTCGCTGCAGGAGGTGCCACTCGAGCTGTCGCTGCAGCCCTGTCCGGGGCGAAACAGACGGCAGATAGCCGATGTCCTCCCGAGCCTTCGTTGTGTCGGCCCGCGTGGCGCGTTGGTCGCCAGGCCGCTCCGGACGATGCTCGATCCTGGGCGGCAGACCGACGAGCTCACCGATGATCGTGGTTGCCTCTCGCAGCTTCAGGGGCTCGTCGCCACCGATGTTGTACGCCTCGCCGACGCTGCCGCGGCTCAACGCGCTGACCGTGGCGTCGACGCAGTCATCCACGTAGGTGTTCGACCGTGACTGCTCGCCGTCGCCGAACACGGTGATGGGGCGACCGTCCAAGATCGCCTCGATGAAGATGTGGTACGCCATGTCGGGGCGCTGCCTCGGTCCGTAGATGGAGAAGTAGCGCAGGATCACGACCGGGAAGCCGAAGTTGCCGTGGTGAGCCAAGAGCAGGTGCTCGGCAGCCAGTTTCGTCAACCCGTACGGCGACGTCGGTTGCTTCGGGAGCTCTTCGCTTCCGATCGCGAACCTCCCGTAGACCGATGACGTCGAGATGTGCACGAATCTCGTGACGTGTGCGTGGGTCGCGGCTTCGATCAATCGTCCCGTCGCCAGCAAGTTGCAGCTCGCGTAGAGGTCCAGCCGCTCCCAGCTGAGCGGCAAGCCCGGCATCGCCGCCAGGTGCACCACCGAATCGGCGCCGTCGAGCGCCGCGTCGAGGCAAGTTGACCGCAGATCGATCTCGTGCAGCTCGAAGCGGGGCGAACCGTCGAGGAGGAGGAGGTTCTCCTTCTTCGCGCGGGCCGAGTACGAGTCTTCGAGCATGACGTCGATGCCGACGACATCGTGGCCTTCGCGGACCAGTCGTTCGCAAAGATGAGATCCGACGAAGCCGGCCGCGCCCGTGACCACGACTCGCATGAGGTCACCCCCCGCTCGTTACGCCCGTCAACTGCCATCGCCCTGGCTGTGCAAAAGGGGAAGTGGAGCTCGTGCGGACGCCCGTCATGCTTCGCCGAGGTGATCTCGCGAACCCGATGCCCCGGGTCGAAGGTGTCGTGCCTTCGTGCGCTTCAACGACCGCGACGCAAGGCTGTGTCAGTCGTGTGTGCTTGTGACGATGAACAGATGACGACCTCGCAGCAAGTGTGCACATCGCTGCGTTCGGTGACATCCGTACGGGTGAATCGGCGCGCGGCTCGCGCGAACGCCGACGCGAGCCGCGGTCGTCAGTCCTCGAACTCGAACGTGCGCAACCGCGCCATCGCCTCCGCCGGTGTCGACGCGCGCTGCACGATGCGATGACCGCGCGGCTTCACGAACCCTGCGTCCAGCATGGTGTCGAGCAACGCCGCGAGCGGGTCCCAGAAGCCGTCGTCGTCGAGCAGCGTGATCGGCTTGCGGGGCTCGTGGAGCCGCAGCTGGTTCCACGTCGTGGCCTCGAACAGCTCGTCCAGCGTGCCGAACCCGCCGGGCAGCGCGACGAAGCCGTCGGACAGGGTGTACATCGTCGCCTTGCGCTCGTGCATGCCGTCGACGACGCGGAGGTCGGTGAGCCCGGGGTGGGGCACCTCGCGGCTGAAGAGCCCACCGGGGATCACCCCGGTCACCTCACCACCACCGGCGAGGGTCGCGTCGGCGAGGAGGCCCATGATGCCGATCGCCGCCCCGCCGTAGACGAGGCCGATCCCCTCCGACGCCAGATGGGCCCCCAGCTCTATCGCCAACGCTTGCACGCCGGGTCGCGTCCCGTCGCTCGATCCGCAGAAGACGCACACCCGGTTCAGCTCGGCCACGGCGGGCGAGGGTAGTGGCGGCCGCTCGCCGAGCCGGCGCCTTTGCGCACGCGTCGGCAGGGCTCGCTCCTCGCCCATCGGCTCCCGCTCTTTGGGCCGCGGCCGGGACTACCAGTAGCGTGCGATCTCGTTATGGCTCAGCACTCGATGAAGGAGCGGCTCGAGGATCTCGAGCGGCGCAAGCAGGAAGCCCTCCACGCCGGTCCGGAGCGTTCCGTCCAGCGCCAGCACGAGAAGGGGAAGCTGCTCGCTCGTGAGCGCCTGGAGGAGCTCCTCGATCCCGGCTCCTTCCAGGAGTTCGACATGCTGGCGCGCCACCGGGCGCTCGACAGCGGCATCGAGGAGCGCCCCTACACCGACGGTGTCGTTACCGGGTGGGGCACGATCGACGGGCGCAAGGTCTGCGTGTTCTCCCAGGACTTCACCGTGTTCGGTGGCGCACTGGGCGAGGTCTTCGCCGAGAAGATCCAGAAGGTGATGGATTTCGCGCTCCGCGTCGGGGTGCCGATGATCGGCCTCAACGACGGCGCCGGCGCCCGCATCCAGGAAGGCGTGGTCAGCCTCGACAGCTACGGCGGCATCTTCCACCGCAACGTGCAGGCGTCCGGCGTCATCCCGCAGATCTCGGTGATCATGGGCCCGTGCGCAGGTGGCGCGGTGTACAGCCCCGCCATGACCGACTTCATCTTCATGGTGCGCGACACGTCGCACATGTTCATCACGGGTCCCGACGTCGTGAAGACCGTGACCGGCGAGGACGTCAGCCTCGAGGACCTGGGCGGCGCTCGCTCGCACTCCTCCAAGTCCGGCGTCGCGACGTTCGTCGCGGACGACGAGCGGTCCTGCTTGGCCGATGTTCGGTACCTGCTGTCGTTCCTCCCCGAGAACAACCTCGAGGAAGCCCCCCGGCTCGAGCCCAGCGACGATCCGCAGCGCCGGTGCCCGGAGCTCTACGACCTCATGCCGGACAGCCCCAACGTGCCGTACGACATGAAGCAGGTCATCGAGGCCATCGTCGACGACGGTGACTTCTTCGAGTACTTCCCGCACTGGGCCAAGTCGATCGTCTGCGGGTTCGCCCGCCTCGACGGCCGTTCCGTCGGCATCGTCGGGAACCAACCGATGGTGCTCGCCGGCGTGCTCGACATCGAGTCGGCCGAGAAGGCCGCGCGCTTCGTGCGCACGTGCGATGCGTTCAACATCCCGCTCATCACGTTCGTGGACGTGCCGGGCTTCCTCCCCGGTGTCGACCAGGAGTACGGCGGCATCATCCGCCACGGAGCCAAGCTGCTCTACGCGTACTGCGAGGCGACGGTGCCGCGCATCCAGGTGATCACGCGCAAGGCATACGGCGGCGCGTACGTGGTCATGGACTCCAAGTCCGTCGGCTCCGACATCTCGTTCGCGTGGCCGACCGCGGAGCTCGCGGTGATGGGTCCGCAGGGTGCCGTCGAGGTCGTCTACCGACGCGAGCTGCAGGCCGCCGCCGATCCGGCCGCGCGTCGCGCGGAGCTCGTCGACGAGTACACCGAGCGCTACGCCAACCCTTACATCGCGGCCGAGCGCGGCTACATCGACGAGGTCATCGATCCGGCCGACACGCGCATCAAGCTCATCACGGGTCTCCAGCTCCTCGAGTCCAAGCGCGAAGAGCTGCCGAAGCGCAAGCACGGCAACGTGCCTCTCTGAGCACACACCATGAGCGCACCGATCATCACACCGGAACCGTCGACGGAAGAAGCGATCGCGATCGTCGCCGCCTTCGAGGCGCTGTGGCCGAAGCCGGCGGTCGCCGGGGCCGCGCCGCGCACGACACCGCCGTGGCGATTCTCGGGACGTTGGTGGGCCACGCCCCTGCCGCTGCGGCGCGCTCGGCCCTGAGCCGGTGCGTTCCTCGGTCGTCGAGCTGACCACGGTCGCCGACGATCACGCAGTCGTGCACCGGGGTGCGTCGGTTCGCGTCTACGACGACCTGCAGCCCGACACCGAATACGAGCTCGACGGTGTCGCGTTCCGCACCTTGCCCCGCCCCGGTGCGCGGCTCGCGTCGTTCGCCACGGTGAACGACGTGCACTTCGGCGAGGTCGAATGCGGGGTGCTCGGCGGCCTCGACTCGCCCGCGTTCCGCGTGGCCGACGGCGACGAGCCCTACCCGTTGGTGATGAACCGCGCCGCGGTCGCCGAGATCGCGGCGAGCGCGCCCGACGCAGTGATCGCGAAGGGCGACCTGACGAGCGACGGCACCCGGGAGCAGTACCAACAGTTCCTCGACACGTATCGCGTCGCGTTCGGCGACCGGCTGCACCACATCCGGGGGAACCACGACGCGCATCTCGGTCGCGACAGCGTGCCCGGCGATCCCGTCGAGGTGGTGCTGCCGGGGTTGCGCCTCGCGCTCGTGGACACCACGCGACCCCGCGTCGCGGGCGGCGAGCTGCGCCCGGAGATGGTCGAGTGGCTCGACGAGCTCGCGTCGCGCAGCGATCGGCCGGTCCTCGTGCTCGGACACCACCACATCTGGGACCCCGCGCACGATCCCGACATCGACGGGTTCTTCGGCATCGCGCCCCGCGACGCCGAGCGGTTCGCGGCGTTGGTCGCACGACGCCCGGCCGTGATCGGCTACGTCGCGGGGCACACCCATCGGAACCGGGTCATCCACCTCGACGAGACCGGCGCGGTGCCGTGGGGCGAGGTGGCGTGCACGAAGGACTTCCCGGGCTCGTGGGCCGAGTACCGGGTGTTCGAAGGCGGCGTGCTGCAGATCCATCACCGGATCTCCGCGCCGGAGGCGCTGGCCTGGAGCGAGCGATGTCGCGACCTCTACCAGCCCTTCGACTACGTCGAGTACGCGTTCGGTTCGCTCGCCGACCGCTGCTACGCGATCTGGCCTCGGTGAGCACCCACACCGGTATCCGTCCGTGTCGCAGCCGCAGGTTTTCTTGCGCCTCGTTCCTCGGCGCATCGCCACTCTGCTTGCCTGGTCGCTCAGCGGACCGGCCTCGTTCCTCGGCCGATCCGCTCGGCTCCTGAGCCCGGCGCCGCGCGTCAGGACTCGGCGTTCGCGACTTCGATGCGGTCCTGGTTCCAGTCGCGGGCCGCGCCGAGCGCGTCGGAGGCCCGTTGCAGCAGCTCGGTGCTGCCGAACGCGTGGGCCGGGTAGCACGCGATGCCGGCGCGCAACGTGAGGCCCTGCTGCGCCTCCGCGAGGTTGCGGCGGATCCGCTCGACCGTCCAGATGGCGCCGTTCTCGGAGGTGTCCTCGAGCACGAGCGCGAAGCGGCCGTCGGTGAGGCGGCACGCGGTGTCCGCCTCGCGCAGGGTGTCGTTGATCGTCTCGCTGACGAGCACCGGCTCCGCCTGCTGCGGCGTCGCGCTGCGCAGGCCCTCGATGACCTCGAGCAGCACCACGCCGACCGGCCGCAGGTGACGCCGGGCCGCCGCGATGCGCGAGTCGACCGCGATGCGGAAGTAGTCCTCGCTGAACAGCCCGGTGACGCTGTCGGTGATCTGCTCGGCCGTCGACGCGGAGATCGGCGCGGTGGCGCGGGCGACCGTGGCCTGGGCCTCCACGAGCTGCGCGCCCAGGCTGCGAACCGATTCCTCCGCGGCCAGGCGCGCCTGGACCTGCGTCGCGAGCGCACCTTCGAGCTCCCCGACCTGGTCCGACAGGGCCTCGGCGCGGCCGCTCTCGGTCGTGCGGCGGTTCGCGGAGCGCACGCCGAACACCGCCAGTGCGCCGCCCACGACCCCGGCGACACCGCCGAGGGCGGGCACGTCGGCGACCACGCCGGCCACACCGAAGGCGAGGCACGCCACTCCGGCGGCCAGGACGAGGATCGTGCGCTGGTCGTTCATCGGTTCTCCATCG
>JAULBW010003912.1:0-21711 GCA_032358265.1 Vaucheria bursata | reverse complement strand
AAAACGGAGTGATCTCTATCTCTCAGCATCACTATGTTGAGAAACTTCTGACCAAGTTTCACATGGAAGCTTGCATTTCCCAACTGACACCAGCAACTGTGGGAGGTATTCTAGATATTTCTCTGGAAGAATCCATTCAAACCTCTAACTTATCGATTTAAAAGGTATCAACCTTTATCGAGAAATTGTTGGCAGTCTTCTATATATTAGTACACACACACGACCTGATATATCTCATAGAGTCATGCAACTCAGTTGCCGTGTTTCCAACCCAACTGAGGCACATCTCAGCACAGCACAGAGAGTTCTTGCCTATCTCAAATCTACTCCACAAACTTTAAATTATCTTCCAAAAGTTGATTCCAAACCATGCTCTCCATCACTAACTGCACACTCAGATGCAAGTTGGGCTAATGACAAAGATAACAGAAAATCCACTTCCGGCTACATAGTTACTCTCTTAAATAGACCTATTTCCTGGCTTTCCAAAATGCAACCGATTATCGCACTTTCGTCTACAGAAGCTGAGTATATTGCTCTTTCCACTGTTACAAAAGAAGTTGTTTGTTTACGATCACTCCTGACAGATATGTATCAAGACCAGTCTTGACCATCTACAATCTATGAAGACTATCAATCTGCAATTGCTCTTGCAAATAATCCAGTGAACCACAATAGAACAAAGCACATTAATGTATGCTACCATTACATACGCAACTGTATCAATAACAATCATGTTCATCTACTTCATGTTCCTACAAATGAGAATACAGCTGACATTTTCATCAAAACGTTACCCAGTCCTGCTCACAATTATATCACATCCAAGATATTCAACTGCACTTCATCATCTACACCAGAAAATCTATTATTGCTGAAGACATCATCTAAGAAGACATCCAAATCTCCCCAGAAGAAATCACGCAAAAAGGTCAAATTTTCTGACGCATCCACTAATTCACACCGTAGCGCAGAGGAGCATAGCAGGCTCACACCTACAAAAATGGTTCAATCACTACACTCGACCACACCAAAAATACACATGGACATCATTGACACTATTCTCAATAACACAGATAATGATTCCGACTCCGACATTGACCCTGTTCATCTTGGACAAATCAGTATCTAATTTGATACACAATCTTTTCATACAGGGGGGTGTCACGATATAGGAGTACACTCTTTATCTATAATCCTACATACAACAAAGATCCTTCCAACAATACCCACGTCTTCAACGTCTACACAATCTTTCATTATTCCATAAAGTATTTTCTCGGTGTTTCCCAAACCGACATCTCCGAGAAATGCCTGGCGGAGTAACCCCATAATTAAATATCTGGCCGACCCGTGCTTGACATTTACTTATTAAAAACATCTCTCACTCTTTTCTGTTTTCATTGCAATTACCCTGCTACTGTGCAGAGTATCATCGCTGGTTTCAGAGAGGCTCCCCTCACGTACACACATAATATACATTCACTATAGTAATTTTATTAGTTTGTTTTTATTGTCTTGTTTGTTTGCGTGTTGTATTACTTTCTTTCACAGCATGTTCATCCACAAGTTTGTAAGCAATTCTTTATTAAAACTTTACGCAATATGATTTATCACGTGAAATCGAAAAATATTTAAAACTTTTAATGATAGATAGCATTGTCAATATCCATGGTTTTAAAGACTAATTTTTTTTATGCTGTAGCATATTACATTTTTGAAAAAAGTTTTGAAAGACTGCGATATATATATATATATATATATAAACGTATTAACGTATAAAAAATAATATTATCCTACCGAACCGACAGATACACCTCTCTAAGCAACGATCGTAATAACCCTAATGTCAACATAATATAATTAAAGAAAAATACATAAATAATGGTTTCATGCAAATATATCTATTTAAACTCATGTTGTATAACAAAAAATTTTTGATGATCATATGTTAAAATTGACTCTCATATAATTACACCATAGCTAATAAAAATCAGTTTAGATTTGCGCTATATAATGTAAACAATATTCATATTAGAGTATTTTGAATAGCTTACATGGCCACTACAATTGCTTAAATCTCCTGAGCAACCTTGACCAACAGGGGCAACATAATTCACTGATTGGCGCACACTCCATGCTGGGTGAATGGTGTCGCCAGGGCTAGAAATAGTGATCGTGACATTTGAGCGGTCGGATTCAAGTCCACAGGAAGCTTTAATTCCTGCAGATTGATCAACCTAGTGATTTCAATGTAGTAAAGAAATGGTGCTGCATCATCACTGTTGCTCTAGATGCATATGGCAATCTTTGGGTATTTACAGTTCTCTGAACAGGATTCAAGTAGTTTAAAACTGAATGGATTAGAAAGTTAGATAGAAAATGTAGTATGAAAATGCTTATATTGAACATTAATACTTCTATATATGTGCATGAGCAATCGAAAACACAGGCAAAGTAACACAAATATCCCTGGTGTACATAATGAAAAAAGATAAGTAATGAAAAAATAATCAAAAATAATACAGCAATCCTCGGATGTAACAAATCTGTTGGGACAACTGAATTAGTTCATATTATTTAAATTCTGAAGCTGAACTTGACACGATATGGATTTTTGCTTTACATATTAAATTTATTTAGAAGCAAATTTGTTTTATCCAAAGTTTAATACATCTAACTTTAGTGTTGTACAAACAATAAAGTTAGCATTTGTGCACACATTACTAGGTACACACATTCACACTTAAACTATTTTCTTACTTTAAGAATATGCTCAACAGCAGGAGAGAGCATGCTATTGACAGTAAAAACTAATGCACTTTCTG
Source organism: Vaucheria bursata (assembly GCA_032358265.1). Taxonomy (NCBI): domain Eukaryota; class Xanthophyceae; order Vaucheriales; family Vaucheriaceae; genus Vaucheria; species Vaucheria bursata. The sequence goes on along the minus strand of JAULBW010003912.1, from coordinate 18,883 downwards.
CGTATCCTGGTTCATAACGGACAGGAAACCCTTCTACCCAGGATGCATTGTAGTCCAATGATTGTACTTTTAGAGATGCACTGTCCGAGCCTATAAAATTATCCAATGCTTTGATAATAATACATATATTTAGGTCAAATTCCAATACAAGTCAACGAAAAGAAAAAGGATAATTAGCGATTATAATGAAATGAAGAATATTCGATGTAAAATTCCTATTATTTACAAATTGAACAAGAAGTTTCAGTTAACTTTGCATAGTATATATCTAACCTTGCATATGAAAAATTTTACATATCAAAATACTTTCGATAATTATATTGAAGATATTTACGCTCTAATCAATACAACCAATGCCTGACCTTTATCCAAATAAATTAATGAGTAATTAATATTTACTATTGACTAGTCGAATATTAAAGTAAACTAGCAGCTAAACATAGGCTTACCAGGGAACAGATATTCGCCTGTCGGCCATCTATATATAGATTGTGTGAAACCTGGCATGGTCACAGTGATATTGGCACCAACAGCAACATGTGATGGAGGAATAAATGCTAAAAGCACATCAACCGACCTTCGAGGATTAGCAGGGAAAAAAATTTATAGATGAGTATTGCAGATAGCAATCTGTAGGTATGCTGTGCGATGGAATGGCTGCATATTGAACTCTGCCACCGATGTTCCCATTTTACGTGATATTGTCAAAATCGACGGTAGCAGTGAAAGGAATAATCGATGTTGCATCAGTAATTGTAAAACCACATCTGCTTGATATTCGGTTAATGCTATCAATATATACTACTATAGAATCTCCCGCATTGTAAGAGTTTTTCGTGAACAAGAAAATTGTGGAGCTAGCAAAGGCATCTATTAAATCACCATCAACATAGAATCCATCAACTACCGCAGCTGGAGAAGATTCGAGAATAAGTGGTACTAGCGATGAGGTAACGTTTTGATTTACGCTGCCGTATCGATCTATGCTATTTGTAAAACCCGGAAGAGTGAGATTGATAGGAGTTCCTAAAGATATTGGCATCAAAGTTAGAAAAGTTTCGTAGCAATTATTGAAAGTTAGTGTAAGTGTCAAAGAATATAGAGGTGTAAATGACGTCTAGCACAAATATTCTACTTTCACTATTTACGAATCATGATCAATACTAGCATTATCTAACAAGAGATGCCTCGTTTACTATATTCTGCCCATGAAGCTTTTTAAAAACGAGATTTGTTGATCTTTAAAGAGAAAATATGCAGCAGCAATTATCTAATTTTATGGTTCAAACTGTATTGACAACTTGCCAGCAAGAACATTGTCCACGAATTCAAAATTGTACGTTATGGTAAGTGGCACAGTGGAGAGCACTGGTGTGAATGATACTGAGCGAAATATCAAACTCAAGACACATGGTAAATCTAACAGAGTTGAAATGAGTGATACTGTAACAAGCAATGAAAATTTATTCATGTCTAAATCTTTCATGAAAAATTAATCATGATCATATCCTACAGTTACTTGAGTAACTGTCATTCAAAATTCATTTCAAATTTATCGAAAGTAAAATGATCAAAACAGGAGTCCAAAAGCGCTTCTAATTTATTGTCACGACCAATGAATAATAGACATGTATAATCTAAGACCAGAAAATACAAGGAACACAAATATTACAAATACACTATTATCATTAATCTTTTGCCTGTGTTGACGAGAGTAAATCTCGTAAACATCCTACATCATATTCTGCCTGCATATAAGTCGAATTAGTTTGGACAACCACAACTCCCTGAAGGAATCGTATACAACAAATATGGTGAAACCTAATTGGATGACACGGCGGAACAAATTAAGTCCTGACATTTATACAAGGACTGTTCTACACCTATAACTTGAATTTATTGCAAGCCTTGCATCATTGTTACATCATCGGCAGCCATACTGCCCATAGCACCAGCAGTACCACCATGGCATTCATGCAACCAATACTTGGTGATAGCAACTTCTCAATTCCATACTTTTCTCACCACCACACTTATGTGGCTACTCCAAGGATTTTGCAGCTTGTCTCCAAGCCTATTGCATCATCAAACAGTTTACAGTCACTGAATCTCTTGTGACTAGGTTCACCAATAATAGCAGGTTTCTAAAACATCTCGATCTAAGTCCTGCTTAGCTATTGCATTGAAGGTGGTACCATTCCACACACTTTTTCTTAGATGAGTACCTTGTTGGTGTTAGGACTTCTTGTCTAGCGTAACAATAAGTAAGCAACAACATATTACTGCAAAGAGAAGAACAAAGCAAGACAATAGATATATAAACTATTATACATTGTTCAGAATAAGCAAGATTTCAAGAAAGCTCAACCTGCTCAATCGAAAGTGAAACTTCTGATTGTCCAAATTTTAACAATACTTGATTCAAATATACCATGTAGTTTCAAATATAAAGCATAGTCTAGTATTCAGAGATTCAAGCAGTTGGTTATATACTATACATCCTGCATATGCAAAAAATATAAAATGAGCTTGGACTAAAAAATATCTTATGTAGAGTACAGTGTATATAGTCATATTTTATAGCTCTGATTCAGAAGTGTTGATCTCATTCTTGAAAAATACTCATGGTATTCAATTATTGTTCATGGCAGCAACCATCACAAGAAAGTAATGCCAAAGTATACAAGAGCTTCAGCAGTATTCTGCTTATCCCCAGTTATTTTCAAGTAAACCCAGAATTTTCTGCAAGACTACAACCCATAAGCAACTCCTTCCTAATCTAATGCCTTCCTAGTCAAATCCCTTTCCAGATTCCTGCTTGAGCTGAAGCAGGTTCTATCAGTCATTAGAGTTGTGCAGCTACATTGATGTAAACAATGGCTGCAAGTTCAGAGCTTGAAATTGTGCTTCTCACTTCCCATACCTCTCTCAATCCATCAATACAGACCTGTTAAGAACTGTATGTATCGGTTCCAGAACCGATCGGCCAATTAATCGATTGAGACCGAATGACTTGTATTGGCAAGGGTATATTTCATATAATACTTGTTTTGCATTGTGAAAATCACTCTTTGAACCTCTAGTATGTTTCTTCCAATACTATTATATACTGTTTTGTTGTGTTCTCTTGTGGCTTTGCCTATCGTTTCCACATGATACTTATACTTACTTTGTGATGTTCAACAAAACCAACCAATAAGAATGTGTCTAGTTGTTAAGTTCAAGCTAGTCATAAATTATTCTTTTACATATTTCATGTTTATATTTTCATTCATTAGTGAAAACACATACACATACAAAGTTAATACACTTGCTTTTCTTTCATTTCTCTTATTCCATTGTATTGCTGTTGGTCCATCTTCATTGTTTTGTCAACTTTGTTTGATCTATTCTCTCTTGTTTCTTTAACTTCTCTTTCCCTGCAAGTCTTAACAGAATGCTAGCATTTTTGTACATCTGACCACTTGCAGATTTATATCCAGTTGTGTATTTTTCCTCTTTGCATATCAATTTCTTTGCATGTAGAGCTCAAGCCTACAGTTGCACTGCCTAGTACTTCCAAGGTAGAATAAAATATATATCTCCATGTGACGTTGTAAAAAATAGTCTCACTTTGCCACCATCTGCATTCTTTCGGAAGATTATCTTCAATTTGAACTTATCATTCTGCTCAAAGGCAATGTACATAATCAGATACTTGAAGCCAATCCTGCCTTGCACCAACACATCAAGAACTTTGATACTTGCCAATGAGCTTGGTGACATCTTTTGATTAAATCAGCCAAAAAGTTTTATGAAAATTTTTTAGTATAGAATTGGAAATTTACCCTTTTCATAGACAATGCAAAATGGCACCAATAATAAAAAGAGCTTGCTAGTTAATTTTTCCCTAAACATGCTGATGAATTCACCTTGCAATATACACTTCCAATGCTACTGGAATATATTTCTTGGAAATTTAATATACCAGTATGCCAAAAGAACATATTAAATCTTTTAGGCATGATAGCATTGCAAATGCTGGTAATTTGTAGTAGCAGAAAAGAACATATTCCATTACAATATCAATAACATATTTCACCTTCGATGAATATTTCTTTCAATGAAACTTTGAACTGAAACTCATATTTTTATGCTAGTTGTAATATAGAAAAATAAAAATAATTAAAAGGTCAATTTGTAACAGTTTTTAAAATACTTTTTACTACAAAAGATTTCATGCTAATTGACAAAGACCATTGGCTTGTTTGCCATTTTCACAGTATCTTCATCGTGCAAGCAAAAGGATTGAGTCCGATGATATGGAATAGATAAGTAGTTGGCCATTACTAAAAGACTGTGCCATCGCTTATGATTTTAATAGGTGGTGAACTCATAATTGGATCTCTCTGCTTTGCCAACACTCTGCCAGCCTTCCAAGTCCCTCCTTCTAGCATCTTACAAAGTAATTTTTTAATTAGTACGTATCAATAGCTTTAAAAGAGGTATATAGAAATTTAGTATACATTGTGATAATTTATTGTAAAATTTATTTGGTCAAAAATGATCTTGACCAGTTTAAAAACACTAAATGATTGCGTGATAAAATCCAAATGAACTTTTGGCATTTTTTTGAAATTATCATTGAAAGTTACGCGTACCTTTACAAGAGGGAATTCTTTTTGAGATTTGTTGATTTTCACAAGCAAATTTTTGTAAATTTCATCAAGAAGTGCTACAGTTAAAGCTCGCCACTCTACAATAACCTGCAGCATAATAACAATGTATTATTGATTAGAAACGAAAGAAACTTTTGCTCATTTATTTAGTAAAATAGTTTGAAACTTGAATTTTTAAATAGGCCCAAACTGCGAAATTGACTAACATTGAATAAACAGAGAAAAATTTACATTATAAAATATCAACAACTAATTTAGCCTTAATTGTCTAACTGTTCATTGTTTAATATAGAACATTTGAAAAATTCGCTTTAACGTAGTGAAAGTACAGTGCTAATAGATCGAAATTCTGATTAAATTTTTCTTTGGCAGCTCCAAGATTCTTAAATATTGCATTTACTGGCATTTGAAAAATAACTGACCTAGCTATATACGAAGAAGTAATTTCAAAGCACAAATGAACCTAATCCTAGTCAATCATGTACAATAAAGGCCTAAATCGATTATATCAATATAATTATACACTTTTTTCTGATTGGATATTTTCAAAAAAGCAATATCTAACCAAAGTCAGGTTTGAAAATGTACTGTAAATTCAACCAACCTCTTCTTCTGGAAAGTGAGGCTCTTCCATCTGTAAACAAATTACGTACAAATCAATATATATATATAGAAATGTACACACATGCCATTCTTTTGAGCAAGTACTAGTAAAAAATATAAGATAAATCTACATAAAAGCAAAATACAAGTAAAAACTTTCATGAAAAACTTTGTACCATGAAAGTAAACCTCATAAAGTATCTATCTATCTATCTATATAGATTGTCCAACTATCATTTTTAAGAAATAAACGAAAAAGGTAGATTGTGCTAAAGTGCAGCTTCAGATTTTTGATATATTTTTGAAGGAATAATGAAAAACTTGACAAATAGAATCTTGATAACAGGTCTAAATAATTCTTATACTGAACTTAGATACTAAAAAAATTGATGGCATTATATAAATTTACTTGCTTTTCCGTATATTCTAAGAAATTGTATTAAAATATGCATGGACAAAGATAAAAATAATTTTATTTTCATTTCATGATATTCATCATACTATTGAATTTTTGGCATCTGAGCATTTATAGCTGGCATGCTAGTGCGTCATGAACAAATATTTGAATATTTTCTGCATGAACCCATCATCATCAAAAAATTTCGAAATCAAGCCTAATCAAAGTGAAAAAAATTCACAAATCTACAAACTTCAAACTCTGATTTTCATTTTTGATTTATTTTGTTCAAATACTTACAATTAGAAAGATCTTCACCATCTTTAAGACCCACAGTTATGACATAATAACCCAGATATTTAAAAAATACTACTCAAATTTGCATTTTTGATGGATGATACTGCTATTAACTGATTTTCCAATTGAATAAATGTATTATCGTGAGCAATGTTATCTTGCACATATATATATATTTTAAATTCGTGTAGAGAAATTAATTGCAAAGAGACTCACCACATTTGCATATTTTGGAGCTAAAACTCCTATTTCAATTAGAAAACCTCCATTTCTATACTCTGGTAGGCCAGTCAAAAGTTCTGTATCGCACAAGACTAATCCAGCTCTCTTAAAAAAATGAATTTCAGTTCACATAAAAGCATAGAAAAGTGCCCAACAAAAAAGTACAAATATGCAATGACATAATAGTTAAATATGAAAGACACATCATTATCATAGAATGAATAAGATCCCTAAAAATATATGAGAATGAATATAAACTCAAAATAACTTAGTAAATCATACTCTCTATTTTTAAAATTTATAAATATGAAAACATTTATCTATGAAAATACCATGAATGTAAATTACATTAAGATGCAATGCCACAAAATACAAATTATACATTTATGCAAAAATCAATAAATTTTTCATTCAGTAAACGTGAATATTCATTGGTAGATTAGCTTTGTTAATTAGTTTTTACCGTAAGCGGCTCGATTAACGAATACGTCATCCACTGCGAAAGCTTATGGAATGGAATAAAACCAGTTTCGTCAGATTCCAGACAACTAAAAACAAGATTATACCATAGCTTTCATACGAATTCAAAGCGAACACCTAGCTCAATATTTCAAATTATTGCTAGCCATCATAAATCACCAAAATTTTAGTTGATATAATTGAGTAAATGTATTACTTGTGGCTTTATAAGCAGTACTCATTTATAACCACAAATTTAAAATTACAATAAAATAAATTAGCAATGTATACATATATATATATAGATAAATTACTGCGAAACTTGACCGTGCTAACAGAGTATTACTTTATATGACCTGTGAACTGCATAAGATATGTAAATGAATTGTCGAACCAAAATCTACCTGAGTATTACTTATAGGGTGCTGTGATTGAGTAAAGTGAAAATAATACTTCGAAAAACTATTTATAGTTATAATGACATCATTACTACTTCCTCCATATTATCCGAAAACTGTAAATATAATGCCTATGATCTATAATGAGGGGAAATACAATCTAAATATTTTCAGCTATGTATTAAATTTTTCAACAATCGAACCTGTGTTTCCAAACGTCACCCATATTTTTTCCATCCAATGCTACTCGATTTTCATTGGATGGCCACATTGACTCAAATCCGTACATAATAACTTTCCAAAGAGCAGAGATACTAACGCAGTTACTGTCATCAGCCTATAAATTAAAAAAAAAACTATCCACATTCAAGCACATGTGTTACAGCAAATTCGAATAATACTTATTTGAAGCTCTCTCATGAGACTAGCAAAATTATTTTGCAACCGATGAAAAAATCAACAATCTTAAAAATCGACCAGCAACATAAATCATTCATTATGATGATTTGTTACATATATTGATTAAAAGGAGAAATATTTCAAAGGCAACAGTGGAAGATTTGGTAGACAAGGAAGTAATATATATATATATATATATTTGTCATAAAAATAGAAATCTACATTTACAGTGGCAGAACCCCAAATTTAATTTTAGAAATTGACGCTTTCTTATCTGTTAACAGTTCAATATACAGTTCAGATTGAACAGTTCAATATGTTTATGGTTCGTATACGAGTATAGATAGCAAATATCCAACATGAAAATTATTAAAATATTATACATTCAAGATTTTAATGGTGGAGGTAGCATGAACTACACTTTCCAAGAATATAATGTATAAATATAAATGTAAACATATATGTATAGATTAACATTATTATTGTGCGCAAATAGCTACCTGCTCAAAAAGGTAATCTACCATATTTCCTGGCCTATAAACCCCATCTTTTTCAAAGAAATGGGGATTTTCCAATAATGCTGATCCAAGCTGCTTCAATACCTGGATATAAATGCTAACGCTATATTTGTTTCATATGGAAGGCAAAGTTCATGAAAATTTATAGCTTCATACGCAGAAGGGAAGAAGTGATCTGAGTTTGTAGAACCTAATTATGTATGCATGTCTACTCGTACCTGTGTTCGCCCTTCACAACCCACCAGTGGATTCTCATTTTCATCCGTCGCCTGAAAAGCCTAAATCAAGATTAAAATAATATTAAACTACAAAGATTTATATTCTTTTCAAAAAATAAACGATATAGTGAACATGCACATCCTAGTTCACAGTAATACGCTTAAAGGTACCATAAATCGAATAGATATTTGGATCCCCTTTAAAAAATTCTGTTAGAAAAAATGTCATATAGACATATTAATTTTACTAACCAGCTTTATAGAACTGTCTGAAAGGTTGCGTAGTCCATTGGAATCTACTTGATGAGGGTTCGAAACATCACTGTAATCATAAAAAAGAGCTGAATCTCCTATAAAGTAATATAATGTAATGAAATATACATTTGTGGACAATAATTTAATAAATTACTATCAGAAATTCAAATTTAATTAATAGTGCCTTTCCAACAGTATTGAGCTGTAATTGAAAATATGCCCCGAAAAGTAACGGATTAAAGTGATAACGTCTTAATTTACCCCTTGACTGAATCACATAATCGAAAATTGTTCTCAAAGCATTCTTGCCACTATTTATCAAACTAACAAACAATTTTCTAGAACAATGCTTAGTTGAAGTGAAATTATGCTTTAATCATTATCATCTCACTGTCTTTCATATTTGTTGCATCATTAATTGAATATGATAAAAACCACCAATACAAAAAATTATTCATATATATATATATGTATGTCGACGTACACATTTATGCCCTAATTGTGAAGAATTCATATTAAGTAAAATATATTTTGTATACTGAAAAAATTCATACATACCTACTAAATGCTCCGTCACAAAACATGTGAAAAGATGCTACTCCTAACCCTTCACTTCTACCAGCAACAAATGCAGTATCTTTTTCAGTGTATTTCCACCTTAAAATAAAGAACGCCACCAAAACATTCATTTTATATGTGTTAAAAATCAATTTAAAAAATTATTCAAAAGTTGAATTTCAACTCAAAAATTTAAAAATTACTACAGAAAATGAAAAATTACTGTCTGATACTTGCATTGAGTAAAATTTCTAATAATGGAAATTGAACAATACAGCTCGATTGTGTCATAAGATAAAAATCATAAGCCATAAAAATTAATTTTCATTTTGTGCTACACAAAATATGAAAATTTGGTACAGATTTTTAAACATTAAACTGACAATGACAAATGAGCAGAAATGCTGAAATATCAGAACATAACAAATCTCTAAAGTACAAAAAAAAGCATTAAACATATAAATTTCAAGAAAATAGGTTTCTGAAATTATAATTAAAATATAACTGCTCAGATTTTGGCTTATAGAAATCAATGGCAATTTCAAAAATAAGATTCATGAAAAAAATCAATCAAGAGGTGTGCGCTCTCATCACATATTTTGTGGGTAAAATTTGGACAAATGCATATGTCCAAATTGAGTGGTGGATGTAAAACAAGACGAATCATAGTGAAGCTGCTATGCATGCAATGAAATTGCAGTAGGACAAATTTGACAGAGTGGATTCAAAGAGATAAAAATAGACCGCAAAAGGAGTATAATGGTGTCCTTCGATTTATAATATTATTTCTTTGTCCACTCTTTTATATTCCCATTGGCATGTCTATACGTCTATTGCATTATCAGCTTCTATCTATAACATTCAAGATATGCCATACCGAGTAATGAAGTCTTTATTGTACTCCTAATCATAATCAGTCCTAAAATTGTATGGATTTTAAATTTTGCCAAAAAACTTACCGATCTCCAGCTCCAGCATCGAGTAACACACTGGCAACCACTAAATCAACCAGTCTTCTAGCCTTAATTCAAATTTGATTTTAATACTTTACACAATTTCAAAATAAAAATACAGCACTAATTTTAATTGACTGATAGACAAAGTTAATGTATTATTATATATTTGCTGGATTAGTAAGACTAGCACTGTCTTATACTTTTGAAATAAAAGTTTCACTATAATATTTCCATAAAAAATAAAGTAAAGAAAAATTTCAAAAAAACACTTTGGGGCAATAAAATAATGTATAGTACTATCAAATGATGCGTCATATTAAAAAAGAATAGTGATTTATTGGACTTTCCATCGCTAATAAAGGAACTACACGTTCATAGCCCTGTAGACATTACTTTCATAGAAATCCTCATCGAGCGTTAATAAGGATGCATTGAATAAATTGACTAAAAGCATCTAATATGACATATCTTGATGAACATTCAATAAGCACAACAAAAACAATACATTGTTTGCGTAAAATTCAGAAAAATGCAGGATTTTACTAGTGGACAACGATAAATCCTTATTTTTTATTTGTTTTCATTGCAAAAAGATTTTACAGGTAAACCTTTGAATCTGAAGCAAACATATTTTTGAATTCCATGTTTCTATTGGATTTCTTCCGAGGGTATTAAACAGCACTGTGATAACAGATAACATTCCTTAATGAAAAATATTTTGAAAATTAAATATGTGCAATAGGTTCATAAATAATTAAAAGATTCATTTACCTCCTCTCTTTCTTCACAAGACCAGCTGTTCAAAAATAAATAAAAATTCTAGTTTTATATCAATTTTCACCATAATATACAATCTAGACCTTGGTAAAAGTGCCGAATAAGAAAATTTTTAGTAACATGTGTGGATTAGTATTTCAAGAGTCTGAAGTAATAATAAGGAAATGATCAACTAACCGTACCACAGAATTTGCCTTACAACTTCAAATCATCACTGAATCAAATAATTTTAAATGGTTCATAATAGCATTAATAGCTCGATTAGAAAAGACCCCCTCACAATATAAACTTAACAAAATATGTTGCAATTGTGGAATGTATTAAAATTCAGCAATAGTGTTAAGCCAAGGATATGTTAAAGCCACTGTCGGAATCTATTGACAAGTTAATACTAGACCAACTCTGACATAGATAACATATATATGCATAATTTGATCCCTCATTACCAATTTGGTGGTACATAGAGTAAAACTCTGCCTCTATAGCTTTCTCTATATTTGCTTATCTCACTATATTTGTACAATTTTTAATAACCTTGACATTCCTTTTGTATGCTACCATTGTTAATAAATGCACCGATTCGAAAAATTACTGATATGCAACATGTGACCTTACGTAACAATACCTTTCTAGAAGCATTTTAAGCCGATCAATGCCACAAGCTTCAAAATGCCGCCAGCGAGAGTGAAATGGAACTGTATCATAGTCTGGGTAATCCTTATCCATAAGGTCCTGATTTGATAATGAGCTATTTTAACTAGGTCGGAAAATAAACATTTACATCCTAATGAAAAAGTTCCATATAATATTGAAAGACCATATCATGGGCTAAAATGTTTCTGAGTTTAGTATGTTTCATTTATTTAAGAACTGATGTAAAAATAAACAAAAAAATTTCATGTCTTGACTGGCAAGCCATTTTGTGAGAAAAAATATTATTCCGTCGAAAATAACAAGATTTGAGCAAAAACGCTCTGGAAATATGGATTGAAACAATAAATCGTTGCAAAATATTTTACGATAATATTTACTTCATTATTTAATACTAAATTCGAATATTGATGTAGATAATTTACAGTAATGTAATCGTAGAAAGTAGGCTTAGAGCTAAAAAACAAAATCCCTGATATCACTTAATCTTTGAAAAATGTAATCGATATCAAAATCAACAAGCCATGATTCATTCTACAAGTAACTTATCATATGTTATTGCTTTTCATGTATTTTATTGGTTCAATATCTTATAAATATACCTTTACAAAGAGAGCTGCAGCATCTAGATTTTTCTCGTGTACTCTAAAATGCTTAAGCTTATCCAATTTACCCAATTCCAAGATCTTTTTGCATTGTTCCCTAATGCATTCCAATGACCGCAATTTTTTCACCCGCTCAGTAGCGCCGCGATACACAATGCTATCCATGCTCTTTATTTCGATAGTTTAATGGAACTATTTTATCTCTTTCACTTTTATGGAACCTTCCCTCAGTCAATGGAACGTCAAATTTCTCCACGAGAAATTTGCATTTGTCAAAGCGTTTCAGACAGAATATGATAATCACGATTCTCTTCTATGAATCTCCTTCTTGACAATAATTTCGTCATTTTACAACGCAGCTATTTCTATTGGTGTATATCAGATATCGTTGGCCAATGAAAGTGGGACTCTGACTCATTTTGGTCAATTGACAGTTGATTTTCATGGAGCGAAAGCTACGTTTTTAAATGCAATAAATTTTGGGTAAAATGAATCTGCCCAGATCAACAAAATTATTTGATATATCCGAGAATCTGAAGCTGAACTTGAAGCAATATGAATCTTTCGTTTATTCAAGTGAAAATTTGTTGCATTCGAAGTTTACTGCAGTATATTCTAACGTATTTAATTTGTGTAAGCAGGTGATATTATTTGTTCACAAGAAACTCAATATATGTCACTTACAGCCATTGAAACATTTCAAATTAATCTAAACAGATGATTGGATGGGGATAAATAAGTTAATTTATTACTGTAGTAATGCTTAGAGAGACAATAATAAACGTGGTATGGTATTAGCTAAATTACGAACGACTACTCCTCATGAAGGATCAAGCAGTATAAATAAAACGAGTTTTAAATACTTCTTAACCACGAAATATATTATTTTGCATCTTTTAAGGTATGAGTAATAGTTCTGATGGTTGCATTTCTAAATAGCAGCACCACAAGAGGCACCAATCAACATGAATATGGCTTGCTGTTGGATAATAGCTATCTATGCTATACATAATAAATATGAATACATCTAGAATTGAACTGTAGAAGTTAAAACTGTAAGCTCACAAGAATAAATCCGTTGTAATTTGACAACTTGCACCATACGTGCATGTAAATTTTCATTGTTGTTACTTTCTGGCCAACCTAGTGTTCCTCTCTTTTAGTAACACAATATTTATCCGTGCATTTCAATAATTATAAAACTGGGGGCATTGGAAGGAAAGCATACCTAAACACATTATAAATAATATAAACAAGAAAAAGGGAGCATCTTCATGTATTTGTCCCCCCCAAGATACTTTTCTCATCTTTGGTATCATTTAAACTGTCTGAAAACGGCATATTCGGGCAAACTTGTCGGCTGCCAATGAAGCGCCGCCTACCAGAGCCCCATCAATATCAGGGCATGCCATGAGATCATCAACTGATTCAGGAGTAACGGAGCCTCCGTACTGGATACGAACAGTATCAGCTACTTCTTGTCCATATTTTTCTGCACATAACCCAAGTTGCATAGAAGTAAATAGTAATTCAACTCAATGGTAGCATGCAGTCCACAGTTACATAAAGTGTTAGAGAATAAGATTACTGGTAAATAGGTGTTATTTACACTAATTTAAGTCATTGAAAATCTCACAAAAATTAGAGGCACCATAATCTCTTTGGTGGAGAGAAAGTCACTTCTGAGGTCCACATCATCAAAACTTGATTTATCGTGTAGTGATTCCCACAAATAAATCGCACTGCAAATAGTTTCTGTAACTAAATGCTATTGTTAACAAAGTGCATGCGCAGGATTTTGAACTGCTGAAATTGTGTTTTTTACACTAAATGTGGATGGTGCATAATTCAGCATCTAAATTATGACATCTCAGAAAGTGATAATGAATGGTTATAATTGCGAAAGTGACCAATAAGTTCAAATTACAAATTTTTGAGTCTATATTACATAATGGTAGTAGTAATGCCTAGTTCATGTATATATTACATGCAACTAGCTAGTCCAGTAGGCCGAACTAAAGCACTAGTAATAATAACTGTTCGTATTCAAGCATTTGCATTATAGTACATGGGCTGCACAGAATGAATTGCTGATAATTTGTATTATCAACTATAATATAGACCAGATTAGTCCATCTGCACCTATGGCACATTATAGGTTACATTACATCCTCTGGCTCTTTGGAAAATAAACATTTTCCTGTCTTTTCTCCTTGTAGAACTAGAGTTAGCACTCTACTGTGCACATACACTTTTTAACAAAGACATCTTTTTTTCGCCTTTTGAGGAACTATTCGCTTTTACAGAATTTATCAGGACTGCTAAGAAAAATTCGTCAGTCACAAATAAAAATTACCTGCCAGCCAACTGCGAATATAACTATGAACCCCTTGAGCAATTTCGGGGGTAGCTGTAAGCCCAGTGCCTATAGCCCAAACAGGTTCATATGCAATAACAACATTTTCCATCTGTTCTGCAGTGACACCTGCCAAGTTTTTGCCTAATTGTACGGCACACACCTAAAATTCACCGCATCAGCAACAGTTAACTTTGCATACAATGAATTAGTGTTCAGCAAATTTTCATTTACGATTAATAAATGAAAAATTATATTGGATCAAGTTCAGCTCCAGATTTTCTGTTTATAGCAAATTTATTCGGTGTCCAAAAAGATTTACTATATTCGAAGCTTTCTGCAAAAATATTCGTATCATCCTGTGTTGAAAGAGCTGTGAGATATAACTATAATGAAGCAAAACATTGCGAGGCAAGAAAATCATTTCATCCAAGAAAATTTGATTGGCTATTGCTAGTTATGAAATATTTCTATCACATGCAGCATGTTTAATAAATTAGTAAAAAGTAAAACAATGAGAAAATCCAGGCCTCTTGAATCATTTTGAACCTGTGCATACTAAAAAATTCATTTAAAAGCTTTTGTTTATTTAATTTTTAAATCATTGATTTCTACAGAAAAACTTGCATTTTTAGTTTGAATAAAAATTATTTCAATTTTATCAAAAGATGCTAAAAAATTTAAGCATTTTTGTATTTAACTGAACAACATCCTTCCAATAATAATGCAAATCTGTGAACCACCTCAAGAGAAAATTTGTATGGAATATTCAATGATAACATCAGATCATAACTAGATATAACAAAAATTCAATTTAAAATTAGCCCAGTATTATATTATCTACATTATATACATGCATGAGAAGCAATTTCAAATACAATCATGCAGCAATAAACATAAGAACAAACTGAAATAGTTAAAGTAAACTATCCCCCATGATAGTAAACATTTAGAATAAGATAAATTTCCTAAAGGGGTTACTAACAGTTTACATACCTGTCGGTTTAATCCTGATTCATATTCTTCTCTGCTCTCTCCAATGCAAAGGATAGCTCGCATTCCCTTAGAAAGAACTTTAAGTACCTAAATTACAATAAAGGGTTGAAATAATCAATATCAATTTAATATTTAAGCGCTGGAGAATTACTTTTGGAAATGATATAAAAAGTATTTTATCAAAGAAAAACTAAATAGGCTTTTAATAATTAAGTGGAAGGGCCTGCTTACAATGATTTTTTGCATACAAATTATATATATATATATAATAATGGAACCATTTCCCAACACATCACCAAGTAAAAAATCATATTTACATTGAGCATCTGAGGTTTAATTTGTTAAGTCTATCCTCACATTTTATTTATCTGCTGCTTATATATAGTTACTACAATATCAATAATTCTGTTTAACAAATCACTTTTTATTCTCATTTTTTAGCAAGAAATGTCTAAAGACCTTTCGTAAACATTCTTACAATTAGGGCTTTAAACAAAATGAACAAAAATCTTACCGGTACACCTTTTGTCCTTTCAACAATACAAAATCCTTCTTGTGCGATTTCGATGATTGTTCTAATAATGAAAGTTATTTAAGCATATTTATCAGCCCGATAATAAATATCTGTTGCATGTCAAAATCCCAATGTAATATGGGATACCCGACAAGGGCCTGCATAAGAATGAACTAGCAAATGCAGGGAAATCAACGTAATTGGAGTACCGACACTTACAAAATGTTAAAGCACAGCCAACGTTTCAATTCTTGCATTGACTCTTCTCCAACATCACTCTGGTTATTGCCAATATTGTTGACTTACCAGTCTATTATATCAGATATTATTAGACCAGTATGTACGTAGCCCATGTTGATATTGACATGATATTTAAATTAAGAGGTAAAGTCTAAGAGAACCCTGGACTTGACCCAGGACTACAATCCAAACTATCAATTAAAGATATTTGGCTGAACAAATGCAAGCATAAACGTTAAAATTAATACAACTGTACTTTTTGTTCCGATAGTATTTTGGATTAAATATACATAAGTCATCAAATTCTACTAATCCTCCCCAAATAGATAACTGCACTTTAGTTACTATGCATTTCATTTTTTGTCTATTTTCAACTAATTAACTCCTACATTCACTCTATACTTTAGATAAAGATAAATTTCAATACAGGTAAAACAGATAACTATTATATTACTTTACCTTTAAATTGATTAGAGCATTGTTTTCCTGGAAAATAACTCTACGTTCAGAATGCCCACAGAGTACATATTCGCATCCAATCGAACTAAGCATAGTACCGGACACAGCACCTGTAAAAGCCCCCTTATCTTCAACAAATACATGCTGAGCACCTACACTAATATTGCTGCCAGCCAGGGCAGCTCGTACTGGATAAATAAAGGGAAATGGAGGGATAACTCCAATTTCCACTCCTTTTAGGTCCCGAGTTTGTTCAACTACCTATATTTCAAGAAATAACAAAGTATGATGTTTTTATTTGCTTCAAATCATCTGATTCTAGTGAAAAATTTTCAAATTGCCATAGAGTAAGATGTGCCAATATTTATGTTTAAAAAAGTCATGGGTATTTTGATGCATATAATTTATATCGCTGTTCGTTCAGTGCGCAGTATTCATCAAATTGGATAGCTTAATATAAATATGCATGTATTTAATTTTTAGCATCATTAAATCCTTGAAAAGCCTCTGATTCAACAATGGTCCAAATAAAATTAGGACCAATAATCTTTCATAAAATTAAAACCCAAAAATTGACTGTCTGAATTGGAGCTTAAACTAGTGCTTATTAACTTCTCAATATTGTAATATTTGAAAGAGATTATGTTTCCACATGTAAACCAACTCCGAAATAAGAATCACAGTGGACAATTCATGAAATCAGTTGTAAATATAATGATCGCTTCATGGATATATTTATTTGGGGCCAGAAAATGAACGATTAGTCTTCTATAAGTATAGTATATATCATACCCAATGCATGTTTTGGTACGAATACAGTAGTGGTGCAACATGGGGAAGTTGTAGTATTAGCCATTGGCTGGCATGGTGATTTAAAACATATATTTTTCATATACTTATATAATGCTAAAAAATGCAATGATACTTTTGACAAAGTTTGAGCTCACAGAAGTTTTTTTCTAGTTAAAACAATTATATTGTTGATTATTTACCAGTTTGCGCTATAACGAGAGCATATTTCAAGAATTTTCAGCAAATAGTGCATGGTTTAGTTGAAAATAAAACAACCCAGGTCAAACTTGATGCGGCGAATGCAACATAGGATCTGGGTTTCCCAAATTTACACTGAAAATTTATAAGATACTGAATCCCAGGCAATAAACTTAATGAAAAACAGAGTGGATTCATACTCGCTTGGTAATTGATCTCAATTTTTAAAATTTCAGTAAATACATATGTATTGCCAAGTTTTAAGAATAAGTAGGTTAAAAAATCTTACGTTCTTTGCAAGATCGAGAGCTGTCGATACATCGTTTGGATTCATCTTCCAGTTTCCAGTAATGATTGGTGTTCTGGCCATCATCAGTGATTGTTTCGAGCGGTGACTCACTGTGGTCCTAAAACCTGTGAATGCTTTACAGCTATGCATGAGCAATGCAGCAAACGCTAACTGAGTGCATGATATTGTGACCTTCATGGGCGCAGTCTCAGTATGTTATCAGTGATAGAGATTTACGAATTAAATCGCATGCGCGAAAGTATTAAACTGTGGGACTCGATTTCACATTTCTGGTGTAGACTGCACCAGAAAGATTGACTCTGTATTACTCGTTGTAACATATGACCAAACTCAATTTTTTAGATTCGGCAACATTGTCAAAATTTAAAAAATATACCAAAAAACGAGTAAATTTTTCTAGTGATCTTATAAATTATAGGATCTTTATGTAGTTCTTATTCAGGATTTAGTTTAACCTTTATATTTAGGATCATCCAATCATATTTTCATTGAAAAAGCCAAATAAACATCTTAATATTTTTCAAGAAAAAATTTGAATAGCATTGGATTTCAAAACTTGAATGGAGCACAAGTCCAATGAAAAAATTTAGTTTTCTTGAATACTCCAACAGAATTCTTATATTTGCACAATTTACGAATGGCACATGAACTTGAAAATATTTTGTGCACCTTTAGAGATTCTTATATCTTTAAATTAAAAAATGTTGAAAATTGGATTTAAATAGCAAGGTTCTGAGTTATTTGATTATTTATACAATGCAGAGAAAAGATTAACAATGCAAGTAAGAATACTACCAGAGTATGAGAAATCAATATGAGAAAATTTTAATGCAGTAGAAGTTGTAATCTTAGATCAAATTTCTATCAGCCTTGACAGCCTTACATGTATACTCACAAATGCATATGTTTGAGTGATTTTTCATAACGAATACATTGTGTACATACAGTAAAACCTGTGTTAAGAGAAAGAAAGGAGACGATACAATAATATAGTATATTAGAGGTACCTAAAGTGTGTGTGTGTGTAGTCCAATGTACGGCAGAGGG
>JAULBW010003901.1:0-21735 GCA_032358265.1 Vaucheria bursata | reverse complement strand
CCTTTAATTGAGAAGACAGCGCTTGCATGTTTTTTTCCACTTGAAACAAGCTCATGCTATCACCGGGATGTGCCGCTAGAAAAAGCAGGAGCTCTGCATACTGCTCAATGTCTTTTATTTGCTTCCATTTTATGTTTTGAACGGCGAGAAGGGTCTCATACTTTTCTGTTTTTTTTTTCTGCAGATAAACCGCCTGCAAGACTTATTAACTGTTGAACCGTTTTTTTATCACTTGCTGTCATAACATTCTTTAGAAGGTGGAAGCACTAAAATACTATTTTTTTGTTTGGAGCTTTCTGATATCGCTCAGAACTGGGAGGAGCAGTGATTAATGTTTATCTTTACAAGATGTCAACTTCTATCGCTCCCTTAAGAACTGTGCATGTGACCCGCTACTTGCAGGCTTTGCGAGAAGGTGGCTCCTTGCCGGCACTGGCAGAGGCGGATGACGATTTTAAATACGTACTAAAATTCAGAGGCACAGGTCACGGAGTTAAAACCTTGATTTCGGAACTGATTGGAGGCGAAATAGCACGGGCGCTTGGACTAAAAGTCCCAGAACAAGTCTTTGCTGAATTGGATGAGGCCTTTGGCAGAACAGAAGGTGATGAAGAAATTCAAGACCTACTGCAAGCCAGTAAGGGATTGAACTTCGCTTTGCATTTTTTAAGTGGTGCCATTACGTTTGATCCGGCTGTCACAAAAATTGATGCGACACTCGCCTCTCGCATTGTATGGCTCGATGCCTTTATTACCAATGTAGATCGGACTTTCAGAAATACCAATATGCTCTTGTGGCATAAAGAGTTGTGGTTGATTGACCACGGCTCGTGTTTATTTTTTCAATACAATTGGACCAATTGGGAACAAAAAGCAGTAGGACCATTTGCATTTATTAAAGACCATGTTTTGTTACCAAGTGCCACGCAATTAGCGGAAGCAGACAGCTTTTGCAAATCCTTAATTACACCTGATGTGATTAAGGCCATTACTGATATGATTCCCATCGATTGGTTACAATGGCAAGAAAGTGAAGAGACGCCGGAGCAGCGTCGCGAAGTATACTATCAGTTTTTAGTACGCCGATTAAATTATTCAGCCGAATTCATAAAAGAAGCCAATGATGCCAGAGCAGCACTTATATGAATATGCGGTGATTCGTGTGCTGCCTAAAGTGGAGCGCGAAGAATTTGTAAACGTTGGCATTATTTTATTTTGCAAGCGTCAAAAATACATTCGTGCGCTTGTGAAAGTGGATGAGAAAAAAATTCTTGCCTTGGATGCAGAGACGGATTTAATGTCCTTACAAAATAATCTGAAGGCCTTTGTCCGCATAGCAGAAGGTGATAAAACAGCGGGACCCATTGCCCTACTTGACTTAACGGAGCGCTTTAGATGGTTAACGGCGGTGCGTAGTTCATGTATTCAAACCTCGCGTCCGCACCCTGGCCTCAGTAAAGATCTTGAAAAAACGGCTCAGCGTTTGATGGATGAGTTGGTCCTTTAAAAGACTACTACCTTAGTTAGGATATTTCTTCTTAAAGTCTGCCCCACTAAAAAACTGTTTGTATTCAGGATCCGTTTTTGAACGCCAGAGTGGAAATTCGGTGAAGGGATTGTTGTCCGATAAGGAAGGGACGTTCTTTAAGAGTTTGGTCAATTCACTGCTATTACAAATTTGCAAATCGAGTAACTGAGCGCTGGTTTTAAAAAGCGGTTCCCATTCATTCAAATCACCCATGATTAATGAATCGTGATCTGCTGTTGCAAAACGCTGTGGATCTGGCACGAGCGAGGCTTCAGAACCCAACAGATAGAAACCGGGATAACCTGGTCCTGTGTAAGCTGGCGCATTTGGAAACACATCTTTAAAAGAGCGCATGATCATTTTCACTTCGGAGCGAATATCCGGGGGAATCCACAAGCACATGATGCCATCTTTGGTCAATCTACTTTTACACAATTTAAAAAAGTCGCTGGTATATAAATTTACAGTACCTGCGCTGTGCAATGGTGGCGCTGGATCGAGCACAATCACGTCGTAACGATTTTCGGTCATAAGTAAAAAATTTCGGCCATCGTCTGTGTATGTGTGCAGGCGTTTATTCTCTAAAACTTGTTTTGCATCTTTGTGATAGTATTGAAACGCTTCATACTCTTCCCCCACTAATTCAACCGCATCTACTTCGGTTTCGGCATGACTGAGAGCTGATCGCACTGCTGTGCCCATACCAAAACAAATGACCAACATCTTTTTTGGATTGGGGTGCAAGAGCATTGGCAAGTGAGACATCACTTTGGTTTCTGCCACGAGCGCTGTCATTCCAATTCCGTTGATTAAGATTTGTCGATCGAGTGCATCTGTTTTTGAACCGAATGAAGTGGTGGTAGCAACGATACCTTCTTTGTGATAAAAAATTTCTTTGTCTGCATCTGTCAACACAATTTTTTTGATGAGCGTATAAAATGGATCTGGTAGAATAGCCGCTGCAAACACGCAGAGGGCAAGAACAGTCGTTTGTATGAGCAGTATATTTTTGCGTTTGATGCCAGTGGCAGGAAAATAATATATAGCAAATGCTGCAGAAAGATTAACAGCACTTAAAAAAATGATGGTGCCACGTGTTCCCAAAAAACGAATGAGTACATAGCCACATAATAAGGAACCAAGAATACAACCGAAGGTATTTAACGCATAGAGCATACCTACTCGACTGGCCACTTCATTGCTCTCTTGCACATAAAGTTGCATGACGAGTGGAAAAATTAAGCCCAATAAAAATGTGATTGGAAACACCATTACAAAAGGCAAGAGAATAGCAGAAAAACCAAATCCTTCACCTGGATTTTGAGGCACATGCTGTACGTAAAAAAAGCATCCGATAAGTGTGTACAGCGCAATTGCTGAAAGGCAGATGGAGAGGGCGCGGAGCGGATCTTTAAAGGTAGGCACTACTTTTCCACCAACTAAACTACCGAGTGCAGATCCAAACAAATAAATGGCGAGCACCATGCTAAAGGCGTAGATGCTCGTACCCACTTGCACTTGAAACAAACGTGTCCACACCAACTCTAAAGCAAACGAAGAAAAACCAATGATGAAATAAGCGATGAGGGCAGGACGACGAAGTGTTTCAGGGAAACTAATAGTAGGACTTGTTGCAAGACGTTCTTCAGCAGTAATGGACACTGTGTTGCGGCCTCTCAGCCAAAGAGCTGCCAAACCTGCGCAAACATTGAGCCCTACAGCGAAGTACACAGTATTGAGTTCGCCCCAAGCACCAAGGGTAACGAAGCCGCAGAGTAAGACGCCAAACACTGCCCCCAACGTATTAATGCCATAGAGTTTGCCCATGCTGGAACTGAGCGCAGGATTGCGGCGTTTGGCTTCGGCGCTGAGCACAGGGAGTGTTGCTCCCATCATAAAGGTGGGAAGCACCATGAGTAAAAAAACGGAAATGCCCTGTATAAGTCTGTAGGCCAAATCATGTCCTTCAAAAGCCGAATGAAAATATTGAAAGAGTGGAATGAGTCCGCGAAACGAAAAGAAAACAAGAAAAGCAGTGACTGCGATACCCATTTCGAGGAAGGCATAGAAGCGCAGTAAATGTTGACGTTGATCGACGCGTTTTCCGATATAGAAGCTGCCTAAACTGAGGCCGAGCATAAAGGCAGAAAGTACGATGGAACTAGCGTAAACTGTATTGCCAACGATGCGTGAGAGCATACGCAGCCACACGGTTTCGTACATCAGACCGCTAATGCCGGAAAGGAAGAAAATGCAATAGATAAAAACGTTGTAGGATGATTTTTTAGGGCTAAAATTCATAAGCCTCAAATAACGCAAAAAAACACGATTTTGGCGTAAAATGCGGTTTAATTGGAGTCGATTTACACGGATTATTTTTCAAATGAATGAAAAATTCACTATTTTTGCCTTCCTGTAAAATGGTCCTGTGGCCGATTATATGGGAAATGTGGCTAGGCTTCCCGACAAGGGTCGGGACAAAAGCTGCTACTGCGGTTCAGTCCGAAAGAAATAGAGAGACAACTCTTTAAAACAAAAAAGGTCCTGTGGCCGAGTGGCTAGGCTTCCCGACAAGGGTCGGGACAAAAGCTGCTACTACGGTTCAGTCCGAAAGAAATAGAGAGACAACTCTTTAAAACAAAAAAGGTCCTGTGGCCGAGTGGCTAGGCTCAGCTCTGCAAAAGCTGCTACAGCGGTTCGAATCCGCTCGGGACCTCGATAAATGCAAAAACCCCTCGCTTTTCGCGAGGGGTTTTTTGTTGATGCGCTGGAACGTCTATAACATCTTTTACGCAAGCTGACAGTTACAGTTAAATCGTTGTTTCAGGAACAATCAATTGTTTTTAGTGAAAGTCATTCTAAACCCCCTGTAACTCAATCCCCGCACTATCAATCATCGTTACCCACTTGCCCATTTTTTTCTGGATGATTTTAAAATGATGTTTATCTTCTTCGGTAATAAAGGATATTGCTTCGCCCGGTGATTCGGCGCGACCCGTGCGGCCAATGCGATGAATGTAATCTTTGGGGGAACGGGGTAATTCGTAATTAATGACGTGTGGTAAAAATTTAATGTCGATGCCCCGCGATAAAAGATCGGTGGTGACTAGCACTCTGAGTGTGCCTTTCTTAAAACGACTGAGGGCCTCGGTTCTGGCGTCCTGACTTTTTTTACTATGCATGGCCGTAGCATCAATGCCGTTTTTGCGGAGTTTGTCGGCTACATTATCTGCTTTGTAAACAGAAGAGGTAAAGACCAAGACCTGCTTCATGTTATTATGTCTGATCAAGTATCGCAACAAGGGACCTTTTTTTTCTTCGCTCACAAAATAACCAAGCTGCGAAATGAGATCGATGTTGTTTTCTTCGGCTTCAATTTTAATGACAGTCGCATTGCGTAGTAGTAATTGTTTGATGCCGTCTAACTCTTCACTGAGTGTTGCAGAGAATAAAAGATTTTGTCGTTTTTTAGGAAGCAGCGTAAAGATTTTTTGCATCTCTTCTTTAAATCCGAGATTGAGCATTTTATCTGCTTCGTCTAAGACAAGCGTATCAATTTCGGAAAGATGTACAGCGTTGGTAGACACTAGCTCGAGTAAACGTCCGGGTGTTGCCACTAAAACGTTCACACCTTGCAGTGCCATCATTTGCGGGTTAATAGACACACCACCAAATACCGCCAATGATTTAATGCGTTGTGATAAATTAGAACTGAACACATGAAATACTTCGCGCACTTGGGCCGCTAATTCGCGGGTGGGAACGAGCACTAGCACATTGACGTGTCTGTTTTTAGAAACGGTATTGCCCAACATGTTTTGCAGAATAGGCAATACATAAGAAGCGGTTTTTCCAGACCCCGTTTGCGCAATACCCAAGACATCTTTTCTTGCGAGAATAGCTGGGATGGCTTGCTCTTGAATTGGATACGGCTCTTTATAACCCTGAGCTTCGAGAGTTAGCAATAATGAAGGTGTTAATCCTAAATCAGAAAACGACATATTAAAATAGTGTTGCCTGTAAAGATAGGAATTAGTAGGCGGGGTGTTGTATTTGTTGGGGCGAAAGCTTCAAAAAAGATGCTGAATGGTATGCTGGGATAATCAAGCAACTTCATTAGGAGTTTAAGTGAAGGAAGACACAGTAGATGCCTTTGATCTTCAAGACCGCCTATCAATGCACGCCTTTCGATTTAGAAATTTCATTTGGTGCCTCATGTGAACACTTTCACATATGTCAAACTGCGTTAAACTCCATTTTGATTCAACCGTAAATCTCCACGCTATGCTAGACCGCGGTAGTGACTCTCCCCAAAAAAAAATCCGTGAATTATATTACTCCACCAAACAATTGTATAAGTCCAAGGCACTACACTTGGGTACTTTGGTAGTAGGCTAACGACACTCCAAAATATACCGACATGTATGATACGGTGAAACTTTTAAGATTTCCTTTCTCAGTATTTTTACTGCCGGTTTCTCTATTCTCGTTTTATTACATTCAACCTGAATTTAATTTTGAATCAGTTCTTGTCTTGGCAATTTGGCACCTCCTAATTTTCCCTTCAAGCAATGGCTACAACAGCTATAACGATAGGGATAAAGGTCCCATTGGCGGACTGGCAGCCCCGCCCATGCCAACGCGCAGGTTGTTGCAAGTGGTGAATGTATTCGATACGCTTGCTATTATTCTGTCTGCCTTTGTCAATATTGCATTCATTGTTTTTGTTACTCTTTACATCATTGCGTCTCGACTCTATAGCAAACGTGATATTCGCCTAAAGAAATATCCCATCCTCGGTTTTCTAATTGTATTTCTTTTTCAAGGTGCTTGGGTGTTTTGTGCCAATGTTCTGGCGCTCGCTTCTCCTTCATTATTCACCAATCCAGAAGTTATCTATTCTGCCATCGCATCCTCGTTCTTTATTGGCACAATCTATCCGCTCACTCAAATTTACCAACACGAAAGCGATAGAAACGATGGCGTGTACACACTTAGCATGATGCTTGGCAGACGCGCAACTTTTGTCTTTTCAGCCATCATGTTTACGTTGGCAAATCTCTTCATCTATTTTTCTTTCAATACCCCTCGCCTTTTCCCGAATTTTTGGCTGTTCAATTTAGTCATGCTCCCAGCTACGCTATTTTACATCATTTGGACAATAAAGTCCTTTAAAAGCAAACGGCATATCAATTTTAAAAACACCATGATCATGCTCGTACTTGCTTCCGTATTAAATAACATCTACTTCATCTTATTACTCTTAAAATAGCATAATGGCATATCTTCTCGACATAGCAACAGCGGTACCTGATAATAAAATTTCAAACGAACAATTGGTTGAATTTTACTCGAACGCAATTGGTACAAATCGCTCCAGTTGGCTCACACAAAAACTAAGGTTCTTAAACGAACGCACAAAAATAGAAAATCGCCACAGTTGTATTTCAGATTTTAATTCAAGTGACTATGAATTATTTAAAGATGGTAATTACGATCAGTCTGTCGAAAGACGAACCTTGTTATACAAAGAAAAAATTCTACCCCTTGCCTCGAAAGCCGTTGATGAGCTACTCGCCAATACAAAAGTAACAACAGCGGATATCACTCACCTTATTACCGTGAGTTGTACGGGCCTTTTTACCCCCGGGTTTGAGTTCTTGGTATCGGAACACTACGGCTTACAACACAGCGAAAAATTAGCATTAAATTTCTTGGGTTGTTACGCAGCTGTGAAAGCCTTAAAACATGCCAAATACATTGCTGATGCAAATCCCCATTCGTGTATTCTGATTGTCAGCGCAGAACTATGTTCTCTGCATTTTCTCTCATCTGTGATTGATGAAGACATCATTGCCAATTTATTATTTGCCGACGGAGCTGCTGCCACCCTGATCTGTGGCGATAAATGTAAGAATATCGGCACTAATATCGTTCTGAAAATAGATGATATTGGATCGTCTTATATTCCAAATACATTAGACTTAATGACCTGGAATATTTCTTCTTCTGCCTTCAAAATGTATCTGAACAAGAACATTGTTGCCGCCATTAGAAACAATATTTACCCTATTGTAAGCGATTTTTTAGTGGGCATAAAACAAGACCACTGGGCCATTCATCCTGGTGGTGTCAAAATAGTAGATGCTGTAAAAGACAGCCTCCATTTGAATGATGATGACATGGAAGACTCAATGAGTGTGTTAAGAGAATACGGAAACATGTCGTCACCCACAATTCTATTTGTACTCAAGCGAATCCTCAACAAGATAAAATTTGCCGATCACATTGAGAACAAAAATATTTTTTGCTGTGCCTTCGGACCAGGCTTAAGTATCGAGCTAGTCCGTTTTTCTTCGGTGTACACCGCACATCCAAAAAGCGCAACAACTCTAAGAGAAAACTATGCATTTGAAATGTAGATCATTTGAAAAAGAGTATTTAGATGCGTTATCTATTACTACAGATGATCTCTATAAAAACCTGCATGAACTTGACCTCATCAATCTGTACCTTGGAGGATATCAAGCATCATTGACTGGACTCGACGAAATTTTAAAAGTAAAGACATCCACCAAAAACATTCTGGATGTTGGATTCGGGGGTGGCGACTCCATTAAACAATTAGCAATTTACGCTGCCAATCGAAACATCCAACTATTTTTTTTTGGTGTCGACTTAAAAATAGATTGCCTGCACTATGCCGAGCAAAACCTTAACAAGATTCACAATAAGCAACTAATTTGTGAGGATTACAAAAACATCACTACTGAATTACTCGACACAATTGATGTAGTACATTGTAGTTTATTTTTGCATCACCTCAACGACGAAGAAATTATTGAACTGTTTAGAGTTTGTAAATTGAACAAATGTGCCATTTTAGCAAACGATTTGCATCGGCATTGGTTTGCTTATTACTCAATTAAATTCATTACGACCTTATTCTCAAACTCCTATTTGGTAAGAAATGATGCGCCTTTGTCGGTAAAACGAGGGTTTAAAAAACAGGAGTTACAATCGCTCTTGAAAAAAGCAGGCTTTACAAATTTCTCAATTCGATGGACCTGGGCATTCAGATACCGCATAATTGCTATCGAATGACGCAGGATGTCATTATAATTGGTGGAGGCATTGCGGGTCTTTCTTTGGCTATCGACCTCAGAAAACGTGGCATTACGGCATTAGTGATTGAAAAAGGAAATTACCCGCGTCATAAAGTATGTGGTGAATATATTTCGATGGAGTCATACCAGTATCTGCACGACATTTGTCCTGAACTAAAAACTCATTGCCTCCCGAAGATTGATAAATTTCTATTGAGTTCAATAGGTCGACAACACTTCAGCACAGGGCTTGACCTTGGTGGATTTGGTGTAAGCAGATACTTATTAGAGAATTTGCTCTACGAAGAGGCCAAGCGTGTTGGATCTGAAATTGTAATTGACAGTAAAGCGCTTGAAATAAGTAGAGATGCAAAAAATGAATTGTATGTGGTTAAAACGAGTGATACTACTTACGCATCGCGCATCGTATGTAACTCGAGTGGCCGGAAGTCTAACTTTGAAGTCAAAAACAACAACACCTTGCAATGTGCTACAAACTATGTGGGCGTAAAGTACCACATCAAAACTGAACGCGATGATACACAAATAGAGATTCATAATTTTCCTGGAGGGTATTGTGGTATTTCAAACGTTGAATCAAATACCTCATGTTTGTGTTACCTCGTAAATTCAGAAAAGCTTAACAGTGTAGGAAACTCCATTTCTAAATTAGAAGAGAGGTTTCTATTTCAGAACAAACACTTAAAACACATCTTTACCCACTCTGAATTTGTGAGAGCAGAACCGATCACGGTAAGCGGCATCAATTTTTCAGTAAAAGAGCCCGTTTTTAATGACATTTTTTTTCTGGGGGATTCAGCGGGAACCATTGCCCCAATTACGGGAAATGGCATGAGTATTTGTTTGAGATCTTCCTTTACCTTGGCCGCCTGTCTCGACGATTATTTTCGTGCAAAAATAACGAAACCACAATTAGTTGAATGTTATCGCGAATTTTGGATTCGAGCATTCTATTCGCGAATACACCTGAGTCGGCATTTTCAAAAACTCTCAGAATATCCGATCCTCACGCAAGCAAGTATTGGTGTGTTTAATCGATTTCCCTCTATTGCCAAACGTATCATTAAACAGACGCATGGACAACCGTTTTGAAAGTAAGACATTCGCGTTTTGGCAAAATTGGCTGTTTTATTCAAGTCTCCTGTTTGCATTGTCTGGACTAGCTTTTGCATTTTTTGGAAAGCAGTTTCATTTCTTGCCTTATGACGAGATGCTTGCGAAAGTACTTTGGGGGTCGCTTGAATTTCCGACAGAAGCAGAAGTCTTTCGTGCTTTTATCTATATTCCATTTGGAGGTACCATAGCGTGTTGCTATATACTTTTAGCATTTATTGCAAAGTATCCCTTCCGCGAAAAAAAACGCTGGGCCAGAAATGCTATTATACTGTCGTTTGGTGTGTGGGTAATCATAGACTCTGTGGCCTGCTTAATGTTTAAGATCTACCCACAAATTTATCTCATCAATGCATTTTCAACACTTGTCAAAGCCCTGCCTATCTTTTTTACTTGGAGAGATTTCCGCTCGCCGAAACGAATCGTTTAATACTGAGCTTCTTCAAGATCTGCCGCTTTTCTAAAAGCAAAAAGCCCCCCATTTAAGAGAAGCTTTCTACTTGAGTTTTAAATTCACACACTACTTAAAACTCGATGCGTTGTAAGTGATCCCACAATTATTGCCATCCAAATCGAGCAGGAGTTGCCCGGTACTGTCTAGCCCTTGTACATTATTTGCACGCCTTTTTCCGCGGTAGACTTTTCCACCACCAGCACAAGTAAATTCCTTTTTCTCGCCGGGCTTCAAAAAGGTTGAAACCCCTTGTCCGTGACACATTAAAAATTCAGTATTGGTATCATTATAAATGTAGACAGGTGCTTTGCGCATCTCGGCCAATTTCTTTTTTCCTTGTGCTGAATTCCAGTACTTTCCATTCACAGAATCAATTGTAAATTGATAGCGCTCTTTTGCGGCAATGCGTTGATCTACTTTTGCTCTATTATTGGCTTTCCATGCTGGAACAAGCTCTTCCTGTTTCTTAAAAGCCTCATCAAAGTATTTTTTCAACGCTTCTTTGTGATTTGCTTTCTCCATTTCTTTAGCAGCACCAAAAGCCTTTTTTGATAGCGCAAATCCTGTTAGCTCTCCTTTCTTAAATACGCTCTTGATTCTGTAATCGTCTTTACTCTCCCACTTTTCTAGAATATATACCCACTCATCCAAGATCACTAATCGGTTTTCGCCGCGACGTTCAATGTAGTTGTATCCCCTCATGCAATCTTCAGTGTTTAAACGGCCCCACACATAAGTTACCGGAAATGCCTCCTCATCGGGATAATAACTATCTGCCGATTTTGAACCATCTTCTTGCATCACTATTTCTTTGCAACTCGTTTCAAATGGCTTCACTGACATTGTCCACAATTCTCGGCTGATTCCACCGTAGGTGTAAACACCACTATTTTCAGATATCACATAACTCATAAATCTGCCTTCACCCATTTTTGTGGCCTTAGCAGTTTGATCTTCTTGGGCATTTGTCATGCTAATAAGCAGACAGCATATGCAAAATAAAATACTCTTTGTTTTCATAAATTTAATTTTGGATAAAAGTAAGGTGCGTGCACACGACTTTTACAGATAATTCAGCAATGGACAATACACTTTAGGAACAGGACATCTGCTGATGGATCAAACTACCAATTGAGATTCCTCTATAGAAGTTACGCGAATACAGCCACTGCAAAGTCCCTAATTAGAAATTGCTTGTTCGAATTCTGCTTTTTTATACTTGCTTAGTTTTGCCGAAATATTGCCACTCAATTGAATGGTCAAGTCAGTTTTTGAATAATGTTGGAGATACACTTTGTTAATCAACCACGATTTATGCACCCGAATAAACTGCGGTAAACTTTCGAAAAGAGTTTCAAAATGCTTCAGATTTTTGCTGACGGTATACCTCTTATTCGATGTCATCACAAAACAATAAGACTCTTGCGCTTCTATCGCTATTATCGAGTCAATTGCCACCAAATGCTGCTGCCCTTTATCAGAAATAACAATATTTTTTAGCACCTTATCCTCAATCGTATTTGCTAACACCGAAATTCGTTGAAGTTGTTTCTCAACCTCATGCTCGCGGACAATTCGTGTAACAGATTCTTTTAACCTCGAAATGTCAATGGGCTTTAATAAATAATCGATTGCCGAAATTTCAAAGGCCTTAATTGCGTAATGATCATAAGCGGTAACGAATACAATTTCAAAATTAATCTTGTCAAAAAATTTGACAATTTCATACCCTGCATAATTTGGCATTTCAATATCAAGAAAGACCACATCAGGTTTAAGATTTTTGATTTGCAGTACGGCCTCTTCCAAGCTTTCACACTTCACCAAGAGTTCAACTTGAGGGCAGAATCGTTCCAAAAGATTTTCAAGTACGTCTCTTGCACTGGCCTCGTCGTCAACAATTATTGCCCTTAATTTAGTCACAGAAACAAATTTATTTACATTTCTTAATTGTCTGGGTTTATACTCAGCAATGGCCTATTTCCTTTCAGCAATGGTTTAAAATTTTCGTTTAATGGGTATCGTCAGAATAACCTTCGTTCCAACAGGTTCATTGCCTTCCATCAAATCTATGTACTCATATCCAAATTGCCCCTCATAAATCTCACTCAGTATTTCAAAACGGTGTCGGATTGCTTTGCCGGAAAAGGACTGATGGCCAGATTGTTTACGCTGTTGGATTTCTGCCGCTTTTTTTCGTCCCACGCCGTTGTCCTCCACTGTGCAAATGAGAGAATTTGCCAATTCAAAGGAGATTTTTAGACGCTTAAATCCAGATTTATGAAGCAATCCATGCACCAGAGCATTTTCAATAAAGGGCTGAATGATAAGTGGAGGCAAAAGCACATCCTCCACTTTACCAATATTAACAATACATTCAAAATCGGTCTTAAATCGAAGTTTCTCAAGCAAGAGATAAAGTTCAAGGAGCTCTATTTCTTGTTCAAACTCTATAAAATCTTTGTCTGAATACTCTAAAGTTCGCCTAACCATATTAGAAAAAGTAGTGATATAGGAGTAAGAATTTTCAACATCACCCTTGAGTATTAAGTCTTGAATAGAATTTAGCGCATTAAACATAAAATGAGGATTCATTTGCGACTGTATGGCTGTGAGTTTTGAGGCATTTAATTCTGTGATGCGTCGTAACTTATCTTTCTGTTGCATTAATCGTCTCCGATAAATAAAGTAAACAATCACAACAAACAACATAGCGGCAATTGCAATAAACCAAGCATTTAAATAAAAAGGTTGTGAAATAGAAAAAATAAAACTCAACTCGTTCGTAAACACACCATTGTTGCTAGCTTTCAACATCAATGTGTAATTGCCCGCAGCAAGAGCATCAAAAGCCACGCGGTTACTTTCGTTGCCATTTACGTTCCAGTTTTCGCTCTTCCCATTTAATTTATAATAATACAAGGTGCTTTGACTATGGCGAAGTGTTGGAAGTAACAATTCAAATTCGATCTTGTTTTGATCGCTCTTTAACTCGAGTCCACTTTTTACACCAACCGATACATCATTTACATAAACATTACGAATTACTAAATTAGGATGGATCACATCTTGCTGACTATAACGGAGGTTAATTGCTTGTACGCCGCCTGAATGGCTCACCCACAAGATCTGATCTTGTGTTACAAAATCTATGATACTCTGTCCAGCGAAACCAAATTCAGATTGCAAATTCCTCGTCACTTGACCTTTTTCTGAAATCATAAAAAGTCCCTCAGTGGTTTTCGCTATTAGATGCGGATAATAAATCAACAGTTTTTCAATCGGTTTTGAATTCACAAGTTGAAGGTGTTGAACAACCATTCCATCCTTGATTTTAAGCACACCATGTTGAGTAGTTGAAACATAAATGATGCCCCTATCGGAAACCATGTCTAAGGGAAAAATTACCTTATTATCGAATTTGACACTTGTTTCTATCCCCATAGAATCCAGCCGCAATAGTCCTTCGGAAGCAGAAGCATAAAGTGCTTTTTCTCTCGAGTTGTATTCAAGTGAATAAATGCGTTGATTTAACTGCTTCAGTTTTGATGATAAAAATTTGCCCGCTGTTCTTTTAACCGAAATTACGCCGATGTTGGTACCTAAGTAGAAACTGGACGGTGAAACAAAGGCCACGTCTTTGAGTGAGGCCTCAAGAATATCGATCTTTTTATTAATTTCCTTGTCATACGCCCTCACAAAGCCATTGTCAAAAATGATAAGATTACTTTGCGGACTATTATAAATCCCATCAATCGGCCGCTCACCAGTTTTAACAAGCGTATCAAAGACTTTGTTTGAATATTTAAGTAAACACCCCTTGTTGGTGCCCAGCAACAATTGATTACCCTCTTCATTTTTTAGCGAAGTCACAGGATCATCTCTAAAAGGCCTGATTACATCTGCTATATTCAAATCTTGAATAACCAGAACGCCTTTGTCGAAGGTGCTTAGAAGGATATTGCCTTCTCTGTCTTCAAACACATCTGAAATAAAAAAGTCTTCATAAAAAGGTTCGAGGTTCATACGTGTACTCGGGTCGTCCAAAAGTACCGCACCTGACAGCGAGCCAGCCACCCAGATCTTATTTTTCGTCTCATATAAGCGAACTGAGCCAGTCCTTTCAAAAGCAGCATTAGCGTCTATTTCCTGCAGCTGCCAATCATTTATCTCAAATCTATAAACCTGCTTACTTCTTAAATCGAGCGCAAATGACTCTTTTCCAATTTTAAAAAACTTAAATACTCCTCCCCTCAAGATTTCTTTCAGATTGCCTGTGAGTTTGACTTTGTCAATTCGACCAGCGCTATAGCGTAAAAGTGTATCGGTGCCCTTTAAATGAAACAACGTCTCTTTTGAAGGCGTGTGGAAGGGAGGCCCGAGGTACCGCCCTTGCGTGTTGTAGCGTATCAGTACCTTTGCGTTTGAATCGAGTACAATTAGCTTTGCGCCAGCAATAATTAATTCATCAGCAACAGAAATTGAAAGGCTGATGTCGGAATGAACTTCATCTCTTTTTAGCTCATAAAACAATTTACACTTACCATTTTGGATCTGAAAAATCTGATTACTTAAATTGTGGCAGTAGATAATCCCCTTACTATCTGACACAAAATTAAAAACTGCTCGACTTTTTGCCTCTGCGCATTCAATTTGCCGATACTTGTAATAGTCATATAGAAATATTCCGCTGCTGGTAGAGAAATAGAAGTTGTTCTGCTTGTCTTGAATAATATCAAAAACTTTAACCCCCCTAAACTGCTGTTCGCCTAAAAAGAAATAGCGTGCCTGTTGTGCAGAAATAGTACTGAAAGAACAACTTAAAAACAAGAAAATTGCTTGAATCGCTAATGCGAAGCTATGACGAAGGGAGAATTTGATAAAATTGCTTTAAATAAAAATACAAATACTATTCGAAATAACTCACGCAATCAAACAAATAAAATTCGAATCCCCTCCATTGCGCGCCTCATCGACTTCTAAAATAACGGTTGAAGCGTGCATTCTTGTCACAACATTCAAAAGCAGACCGAAAGATTAGTTCTTACATCCCATCCTGCAAATCCATCAATTCAAACAACACCACTATCTTCCATGTTCACCTCAGACCTTGCCAAAAGTGAGACACGAAAAAAATCCGTGAAATTCACAACAATTCTCAGCAATAGTGTAAATGCAGGGTAGTCAATTTTCTTCATCTTCGTTTCTTCAAATGACCAAATTCAAAAAAACGCTGTTAATCACATCCATCACTATTGTAGGTTTATTGCTCATTGTACTAGGTTCTATTTCAACAATTGCTAAATATTTGGTTGAAAAATATGACACTCAATATACTGGCAGAGAAATAACTCTCGATTGGGCCTATGTAAATCCGTTTACTGGATTCGTTCATATGCATAACGTGAATATCTTTGAATTTGAACGAGACACTGTGTTCTTTTCGAGCACTGCCATCAGCGCAAACTTTGCTTTATTAAAACTCTTTTCTAATACTTATGAAATTACTGAACTCACAGTGGATCAACCGCGAGGTTTGATATTTCAAAATAAAACATACTTCAATTTCAATGATATCATAAAAAAATTTTCCCCCAAAGAAAATTCAGACAAAAAGAAAGACCCATTACATCTAAACATTCTCAATATCACCCTACTTAATGGCCACTTCTATTACCGCGAAATTGTAACTCCCATTGATTACAATATCAAACATGTAAACATCACTAGTTCTGGTATTCGATGGAACGTTGACACAATTCCAATGCATTTTTCGTTTTCATCAGGCCTCGGCAGCGGCGACATACAAGGCGATTTTACCATCAATACCAAAAACAACGACTATTCGCTGGCAGCCCTCGTGCATGCATTTGATTTAAATATTGTTGGGCAGTACCTAAAAGCGCTCGCTAACTATGGTAGTTTTAAAGCCATCTTAGATGCGGACCTCAAATCGAACGGAAACCTCATCGATCGGGCCAACGTTACAAATTCGGGTCAATTTTCGGTGAGTGGATTTCATTTCGGCAAAGACAGTACAGACGATTTTGCGGCCTTCGACAATCTTACGGTTGCCATCAAAGAACTAAGTCCCAAAAAGTTCAAATACCTTTTTGATTCTATTTCACTCAAACAACCCTACTTAAAATACGAAAAGTATGATCGACTTGACAACGTGCAGACCATGTTTGGACAGAATGGATCTAACTTACAGGCAGCCAATGCCGATGGAGCGAAGTTTAACTTAGTAATTGAAATCGCCAAATACATAAAAACCCTATCCAGTAATCTCTTGAGGAGTAACTACAAGATTGATCGTTTGGCCATTTATGATGGACACATTATCTATAATGATTATTCACTCAGTGAAAAATTTGCGGTGGAGCTTCATCCATTTTCCTTTTTTGCCGATTCAATTGATAAAACGCGTAAACGCGTGGACATCATTTCATCATCAGGCATCAAACCTTTCGGCAGCTTTGCATTGGGTATTAGCATCAATCCAATAGATAGTTCAGATTTTGATTTAAACTATCAATTTCAAAAACTGCCCATCGCCATGTTCAATCCCTACTTGATAAAGTATACGAGTTTCCCCATGGATCGTGGCACCCTCGAAATAAAAGGTAATTGGGCGGTGAGAAATGGTGATATTAAAAGCAATAATCACCTTTTAATTATTGACCCGCGACTTGGAGAAAAAACCAACAATAATAATTCACGTTGGTTGCCGTTACGCTTGGGCATGTACTTCGCCCGAGAACGAGGCAATGTGATCGATTACGAAATTCCAATTGCTGGAAATCTTAAAAATCCAAAATTTAAACTCAAAGACGTGCTTCTTGATGCGCTTGAAAATCTTTTTGTTAAGCCGGCCACAACACCTTATCGCATTGAAGTCAAAAATTCTGAAACAGATATAGAAAAATCACTGTCGTTAAAATGGGAAATGAGAAGCAATGTTCTTAATTCAAAACAAGAAAAATTTTTAGAACGCCTCGCCGATTTTTTAGACGAAAATCCTACTGCCAGTATTGTAGTTAGTCCCCAAACTTTTGACGCAAAAGAAAAGGAATATATTTTGTTTTTCGAATCTAAGAAGGCATACTATATAGCGTCAATTGGTCTTAACAAAAAAGATATTTCAAAAAAAGATTCCACAACCATTGAAAATTTGTCTATAAAAGACGAAGGTTTTGTCCGATTCTTGAATAATCATATGAAAGATTCTTTACTATTTACAGTGCAAGAAAAATGCATGCAGTTCTTAGGGAGCAAAACACTTGAATCAAATTACAAGACACTCACGAATAGCCGAATGAAGGTGTTTTTAATGGCAGTAAGAGAACATGGCGAATCTGGTCGTGTGAAGATGGGTCAAAGTAGTCAGAGGGTACCTTACAATGGATTTTCATTTTATCAAATTAAGTATAAGGGCAGCTTTCCAGATTATCTATTGAAGGCTTATGAAAAAATGAATCAACTTAATCATGAAGCCCCGCGTAACAAATACGAACGAGCGCGACGAAAAGCTACCCATTAATTCAATTACTTTAAGAAAAAGTATTTGGCATAGAGCGCCCAGGCAAAACGTTCAATTTTGCCCTTCCGCGTTTTACAGGCACCTTGGCCCCAATACGTTTGCGATGATTAGAACCCCATTCGTGTAGACCTGATATTACTTTTTCTAAGGTATTGGCATAAGGGAGCAATGTATATTCCACTAGAACAAGAGAGTCGTCGTACATGGTGCGTTTGACGAGACCATGTTCTTCCAAATCTTTTAATTCTTTCGCGAGTACTTTTGAAGTAATTTTCACAATGCTCCTCTCAATCTCTTTAAAGCGCTTGTTGCCAGATGAAATTGAAATAATGATTTGAAGCTTCCATTTTCCGCTGATAACAACCAATGCATCTCTGATTGGTAAAAGTACTCCCGCGCATTCGCTGTGTTTTTTCATGGCCGTTTGTACTCGTATGCTATCTTTTAGTAATCAACTTTATTTTTGATACCATATTTATGGATTCCTACCAATTAAAAAAAACCGTCGGATGTTTGGCCGAGCACCAAACGCTCTCTTCTTCTAACTATCAAATACTGGATGTATCGTTCACTAGTCAACTTATGTTACGTGGCTCAAGGCCTTCGGGATCACACTATTAATTGACCAAAATCAATAAAAATAAAAATCAGACTCCAAAGTGTTTTACTCTAGAACTACAGCAGTGTTTACGACTATCGAATTATTGATTCATATGAGGTTTTGATGACTTAACGTAATTATAGTTAGAATATATTTACCTACTTTAGGTTGAATTGTACTTGAAATGTGAAGGATAAACTGCCTTGCCAAATTTTATAGCATGACCAACGAAGAATTGAAAATTCAGTTTTTTGAACAAGCCGATGTGCTGTTTCAAATTTATGATGAGCATTTAAACTGTGTTGACGTAAATAACGCCACCTTAAAACTCTTCAACCTGACCCGAGAACATTACGTTGGAAAAAACATTGCCGAACTCAACCCCAGTAGTGTTGCAAGCGGACGGTTTGAAGCCTATCAGAACGTTGTTAGAACTGGCAAATCACTTATTATAGATGATTTAAAAATTCATATCAACAATCAGGACCTCTATTTGAGAGTAAAAGCATTTAAAGTAGATTCAGGTTTAGGCATCGTTACAAAAAACATAACTGACTTAGAACAAACTATCAAAAAGACCAATGCCGAATTGGAGTTAAAACTAAAGAATTTAGATGAAGCACATAAAAACATCACCGAGATGATGAAACTTGTGACCTTCCAAAACACGCAACTCAACGATTTCTGCAGCATTATCTCCCACAACTTGCGCGCACCTTTGGTCAACCTTTCTATCCTTTCTGATTACATCGATGAATGTGAGGACCAAAACAAACGCGACCTCATGATTAGTAAAATCAAACCCGTTGTTGCAACATTAAACGAGACCTTTGATAACCTAGTAGAATCGCTCCAAATACGAGCGGAAATAAGTACTGATTTAGAGACGATCGATTTTAAAGAATTAACACTAAAACTACTTGAACAACACAAAATTGAAATAGATTTATTAGAAGCTTCCATTCATTTAGATTTTAGCGCCGTTCCTAAAATCAACTATTCAAAAAAATACCTTGATAGCATCCTCTCCAATTTAATCAGCAATGCCATTAAATACCGAGCCACTTCAAGACCGCTGATGATATCGATTACAACAGAAAGGAAAGACAATAACACCTCCCTGCGCGTTTCAGACAATGGTTTAGGAATTGATCTTAAATCGCACGGACATCACATGTTTAAAATGCGGAAAGTGTTTCACGAACATCCTGATGCAAAAGGCTACGGTTTGTTCATGACAAAAACCCAGGTGGAAGCAATGGATGGGAAGATTTTTGTTGAAAGTACTCCAAACAAGGGAACAACATTTGTCGTTGAATTTAATGCTAAAAATAATGTCCTATGAATCGAATAAAAAATTTAGCCCTAGTTGATGATGATCACATGTACGTCTTTTTAACGAAAATGTTAATTGAAGACACCAAACTTGTTGAATCTATTAAAGCCTTTCACAACGGAAAAGAGGCCATTGATTTTTTGCAAAAAAACATTGAAAGTCCAGAAAACTTACCCGAAGTAATTTTACTTGATCTCGACATGCCAATTATGGATGGTTGGCAATTTATAGAGGAATTTATACGCCTAAAACCGCACATTGGCAAAATAATCACAATCTACATTGTGAGTTCATCTATCTCGCCTGACGACATGAAAACTGCTAAAACGATCAGCGAAGTGACGGACTATATTATTAAACCAATAACAAAAAAACATCTGGAAGAAATACTCAAGACGCTTTAAAATAGGTTGTACTGAAAAGCCTCAATGCTCTAATCTTGCCTTTTCTTCTTGGTTACTTTTTACTTGGCGCTGCTGCACTTTTACCTTGCCGAAATTATAAGATAAGTTTACTCTGAAACGACGAGAGTCAAATGTCGTTCGAAGATCAGAATTGATGTTAAGATAGTTGGCAGTGTTTCCCTGAATCCACGTAAAAAACACATCATTTACGCCCACCGTGGCATTTAGTTTATTTTTGAAAAAACTCTTACGTAAGGCTAAATCCAAGGCCCAGCGTTGAATTTGATGAAAAATAACCACTTGAGTTGGAATAAAATATCGGGCAGAAACCTCCGCTTTAATACCTTTTGGCAAACTTAATTGATTAGTCGCAAACACCGCAGCCTGTATCGATCTTAATGAATAAGGATTGCCATCGATTGCGCCCTTTCCTTGGATAATATTCGCCCAACCGTTAAATGTCAACATCCACCACTTGGTGAGGTCTTTTTGCAAATACATAGAATATGACAAATCACTTGCGTAATCTAAATTAGAAGTGCGATTAAGTGTTTCTTTTGTGCTATCATTTTGAATTGGATACCCATAATAAATATTGTTGATGATAGAAAAAGAAACCGTGTTATAAAATGCCGACTTATACCCATGAGTAAAATCGATGGTCTGTCCGTATTGCGGCAATAAATACGGGTTACCCTGAAACGACACAAACAAGTTGACAAAATTCTTGTAAGGATTAAATGAATTATAATCAGGTCGCTCTATTCGACGGTTGTATGATAATTGCCAACTGTGCTTTTCACTTGGATCGTAACTCATACTAACATTAGGGAATAAATTAAAGTAATCGCGACTAAAGGCCACGTTACTTGTAGTACTAGCCGCCCTAATACTTGTATTTTCGCCTCGCAAACCAGCTTGAAAACTAAATTTCTTATAGGTCTTCGCTAAATTAAAGTAAGCCGCATAAATCTTTTCTTTGTATTCAAAGCCATTCGTATAGGTGGTATCCACTATGTATTCGCCTGTGGTCTGATTCTGATTAAAAAAATTAAATTTTGTCACCATGTTTTGGTCATTTCCTTTTAGACCTGCTTCGAGTTTTAAAGACTTTGACAAAGCCTTTTCAAAATCTACTTTACCAGTTAAAATAACGAATCGAAGATTATTATCACTTTTAAAAATACGCGCTGGCAGCATCTGATTGCCGTGGGTATTCAAGAAATAATTTTGCAAATCTCCAGAATTCAGATCTGTGTTTGGACTATAATCTGCCGAGACTCTGACTAAAGTGCCGAGGGTATCAAACTGATGTTCGGCATTTAAATTATAGTTGACGTAATTCCATGCATTCGGTCGAACAGAATGAAACTCCAATTGATTATAACCCATGCTCCCATCGCTTAGGTTATTGACACCTTGGCGCACAGGGCGAGAATTACCATTGTTTCCTTCAATTCTAAAGCCAACAGTGTTGCGCTTATTCACAAACCAATCGGCACCTATTGTAAAATTACCGTAGAGATTACTGTTCTTTTCAGAAGTGATTTGATTAAAATTAGTGGTAAGCCCATCGTAAGTAATGCGTTTGTTAAACAAGCTGGTATACAGCATCGCATCATTGCCGCC
>JAULBW010003890.1:0-20924 GCA_032358265.1 Vaucheria bursata | reverse complement strand
CTAGCTTGAACTTGATGACTAGCTTGAACTTGATGACTAGCTTGAACTTGATGACTAGCTTGAACTTGATGACTAGCTTGAACTTGATGACTAGCCTCATTCTAATTGGCTAATTTGTGGAGAGTCATCAAGAATAAGAACAAATTCCCATTGGCTACTCTGTGAAGAGTCATCAGAATAATTCCCTATGGGCTAATCTGCGAAAGGTAATCAAAATAAGAACAGAACAAAATTCCCATTGGCTGTTTTCATGAAGAGCCACAAAAATGAGAAAAGAACAGTATCCCACTGGTTGCTTTTGTGAAGAGTTATCAAAATATATGAAACAGAACATAAATTATAGGATATTCTGGAACATGCGGATCTAAGGCATAGTTGTAGTTCTAACATATGCACAAATTTTACCTGGGCAATTGTAAATAGAGACAGTTGCACCCTGAATAATTTTTTCAACTGCAAGAAAAAGCCGTGAGCCTTTTTCTATCACCCATCAACATTTATGGATTTGCAATTTGCGGTTTGTGTTGGACCTTTGTCATTGTTAAAGATTGATCTGCTATGTCCATTTCCAAACATTGGATCTTCTGTTCCCGTAAGGTGGTATGCACTTCCAATCATTTGATGGGATCTCCAAATCTTTCAATGCACTCTTCTTGGCTTATAATTGTGCTCCGTAATAAAATGATCTTCTTATACATTACTTCTAGCTGTGCCATGACCGCTGCAACTTCCATGTTATCACAAAAATTTGTTATGTGATATGTCAATTTCTTTGCAAACTGTCAGTACTGGTCTGAGCAATAGTAGCAAATATGACAAAACACAACGTGTTGTTTTGAAGTTTATTTAATAACCAAATATGCATTGCAAAGAATGACCTTTGCAACATAAGATAATAGGAACATGATTTATGATTTGGATTTGTGATATACAAATCCCAAATTTTAATTACTATCAAAATGATCCGAACCATTGCTTGATAATATGAACAGTTTGTAACAGTTCCTTACAGGAAATGGAATCAAGAAACAGGAAGTAATTACTAGAAACTTAAGAAACTATATATTTGAGGAAAAATTCATAATCTATACCAACTGCCAGAACCGCTTTTTGTCAGGATATTTGCTGGTCCTGCTATCTCTTTAAATTGCTATGGTATAACTGTTTGACTATGTTCGTAAATGTTTGTCGATGTTTGCCTATATTTTGCCTATTCCTTTTCTATGATTTTCACCCTTTTTACCTATTTGCACCTTTTATCCTATTTGTGCCTTAATGCCAAACCCTTTGTGTATACACCTTTGCCACAACCCTTTGTGTATACACCTTTGCCACAACCCTTTGTGTATACACCTTTGCCACAATCCTTTGTGGAATCCCTTATGCACTTACTCCACAAATTGCCACGTGTCATCTTTCTTATGGTTACTTGGAATCTTCTTAGATTATTTTCTACAGCCAGTTTAACCTACAAAAGAATGATTCTATTTTCATCATGCTCCCTAGAAACTCTTTACCTTCTTCAAGCCCCACTTCAACTGACCGGATATTATTCCAGAAGTTGTTATACTATAATTCCGCTTGAATTGGCATTACAGTTAACTACTCCTCTTTATTTCTGCCGAAGACAAATTCTTAGAGCTCTTTAAATAATTCTAGAATTGTCACAAACTTAACAATGGAAATTGTAGCATTTACTTATGGAGTAAAAGATGCAGCAAGATTCAGCAAGATTTGCTGGAGAGCCAATTTCAAGGGCACTTCAAGAGGGTATACCGCAGGAGCTAGTGGGGACGTGTTTATTTGCTCAGTCTTGTGTTTATGTTTGCTCTTCTAAGTTTAGTAAAACTTTTGTATTTTTATTAAATCTTTTCTTTGCTTTTGCTGTTTATCTGCCCTCTGCTGCATATCGGACTTTGCCCACCTTAAGTACCTCTTAATATATTATATAATTGTATCGTCTCCTCCTTCCCTTCCAACACTTATGCAGATTATTATGCTTATGCAAGGAGCTTACAGTACTACAGCAAATTTGGCTATTATATTATAATTTTTAGTATTAGAGCATCAAAAATTGTGTAGAATTTGAACTATATGCTTTTTTTAGGTAGTAGTACTGTGATGTTATTGTCACTTGCAAAAAATTTCTGCATGTTGACAGTCAATATTTTGTTTGAAGTATTGTTAGGAATGTAACACACAATGGAAACACAAAAAGTCTGTGACAGAACACATTTATTAATACATGCTAAATTGTGTTGATAGAAATAAGATAACTTCATCAACACAACAAAATATCATTTACTGAAGCTTGTTCTAATAACCAAAACTGAAACTTCAACATGATCCCAGGAAAAACATACCACAGCTACAGAATAGAACTAACTTCCTTAGAGGTTAATTCCTATCAAATACTTGAAGTTTTTGTACTATTACCACAGTTACAAAATTATAATGGCTTGTTATCATTTCCAATGAGCACATAAATGCTTGTGCAGACATTGCATATTCATCACAAATATTTTGACAAGACTGCTGCGTAAATGATAGCACTTGGCATCAAGTTAAAAAGCCTGTCACCTACTCATACAAGCATTAAGATCATGTTTTAAATTAGTCACTGCACTGTGTGTAGAAGCAGAGCAGGTTAATAAATCATAAATGCAAGACAAACACATGCAAAGCAACAGTATATTAAGTCCTGACTCTGTGTTGCTGAGAGCGAATCTTGCCAATGCATAAAACAAATGCTATTTTATTTAAGTCAAAATAAGGTAAAATGTCAAATAACATGCAACAGGTAACAGCAAAATAACTCAATATATGAGAGCTTAAATGCTAGAGCTTCTCAAACTTAACAAACTAATGTGTAATACTTAACTATAACAATGATGAGTGCAGGACAAGACAAGGAATACATGTACTGAATACATTGATTGCAATATGACAAAAATGAAAGAAGCTTAACCTATGTGGTTTGAAGTAACATTTCTGTCCACTCAAAATGTAGCAATTATATTTGATAGTCAAATTTCAATATATTTGAATGGATGTGACATAAGTTATCAATAATCATTTTTCTATAAAAATTTCTTTAGTCATTCATTAGTGCAAGCTTATTCAGAACTATTGTTGATACAGTGAGCTAGTATTAGTCAGCCATTCAATTCTACATGAATGAATTTAATTGATAAGTGTTGAGTTATCTCTACCAAATTTTTTTTACTTTGTTGCTATTAACTTTGTAGATGTGTACCATGTTGCAGAAGCAGCATTATGGTAAGGATGGTATCAAACTTCATTTCACATACATGCAGCAGTACAAGATCA
This sequence comes from Vaucheria bursata, assembly GCA_032358265.1. Classification (NCBI taxonomy): domain Eukaryota; class Xanthophyceae; order Vaucheriales; family Vaucheriaceae; genus Vaucheria; species Vaucheria bursata. The sequence goes on along the minus strand of JAULBW010003890.1, from coordinate 17,594 downwards.
ACATGAGCTCCTTTGATCTTCAAAATGGTAGTCCCAACTTTATTATCAGAGCATGGTATCTTTCTTCAAGTGGCACTAAGTCAGCTCCATTTCTACCCATCAATCTTGCTGTATTATTACAATATGAGGTCTCTTATGAAGCTACAGTAGAATGCATTACTAGCATGTTGGTAATGTTTCACAGCAGAACTAGATCTGCTTTCACTATAGATATAACATTCATAATGGTAATGACAAAGAGTCTTAGATTAAACTATAAAGGTGACTTTGTGTCTGAATAAACAGATAAGAAGTTCACCCAAGGAAGATGCAATTGAGGCTCATGTTGCAGAAGAGGCAATCATCGACATGCCCTGCACTGTAGAATCTGATCAGTACAACTTTCATGGGCAAGATATTGATGATATTGTATGCACTCTGGAGTCCGTTTACATAGTTGCTTCAGTTTCTTTAGTTAGACAAATTGCTTGTATGGGAAGAGTTTGACATTTGTGCGTGGTTTTGTGCTTCACTCTTTCAAAGTAGCAGTATCATTAGCACTAAGACCACATGATTGCCTGGGTGATGCCATTGAAAATGAATTTAATTTTGGTATCCAGTGGTTACTAAGTGAATATTTGTATTGTAAATATCAGTGTATTGTATGAAACACCTTTTACAAGTAGGGGCATAGACTGGCATACTACTATGCGGCACTGCATAAAGTCCTAGTTGGAATTAATGAGATTTCTGATTTTCACTTCTATCAGTCATTCTTAAATGTTTTTGTTATTCACTTTCATAGTTCTAATTACCAAAAAAAGTATATGCACATGATGGGCACATGAATTAATTGTGACTAGTACATGCTACAAAAATTGCGGAATTAAATTTTTTGCTGTGTATCATGAGACATTGTGCAGTATAACTAAACTAAAACTCTAACCAATCATATATGATTGAAGTACAGGAAAATTATTGTGAGATGCACGTCATTCAGTAATTTCACAATTTCTGTTGTATATACTTGGATCCTTCTTGAATTATGAGTGCACTTGAGTTTATCCATATATCCTATGGACGAAACATTTCTTGACTAAGGAACAGAGAAACTATTGCGCCTTCCTATGAAACTATATTCGCTAACTCTGTTTATACTCCTTACAATGGGTGCCACGTATTCCGCCGATGAGAAAAATCGTTTGAAACGTTTCTTTTGTCATACGCTTCCTTTCGTCTTTTCGTTTCGGTTGAATAAGAATCACAAAAGATTTACGGGTATTTTTATTCTTGGAAATTCATTGTTTGGAACCCCCGCGTACTGAAGAGAGCCCATTATACTTTGTCGTAACAAACAGTCTATAAACTATATTCCGAATCCAATTTCAAGATATAAAGTTACTTTTTTTCGTGAGATTGAAGCATCATGGACAGGTATGCTGCGTGCTGTACCTTTTATGTATTCACTCGTTAATTTGAGATATCTTCGGTTTTCCCACGCATGAAGAATTTGTCGATATATTACACATGTATTGATTTTGTCTTATCTTTTTTCTTTCAGATCCGCACTAGTTTACCAGGCAAAATTAGCTGAGCAGGCTGAAAGGTACTTCGTGGTGAAATATATCTTTAATTTGTTGAGAGATAAATAGATTTTTATCTCAGGTTTGATGAGATGGTTGAACACATGAAAGCTGTGGCCACTCAACCTCAGGAGTTGTCAGTTGAGGAGCGAAACCTCCTTTCCGTCGCCTATAAAAACGTTATTGGCGCTCGTCGTGCTTCCTGGCGAGTAATCTCGTCTATCGAGCAGAAAGGCGAACCCGAGAAGCTTCATTTAATCCGAGATTACAAGAAGAAAATCGAGAGGTGATTTATTCCGTTTCTTAAGAGATTCCATAAAATTGAAGTATCATTTCTTATTCTCTTCGACAGCGAACTCGAGGAGATTTGCACTGAAATCCTTGGTATAATTGAGAATGAATTAATACCTAATTCTTCTGCTACCGAGGGCAAGGTTTTCTACTATAAAATGAAAGGCGACTATCATCGATATCTCTCAGAGTTTCAGGCTCACGAACCACGAAAAGAAAGCAGCGACAAAGCGCTGGAGGCATACCAACACGCCACTGAATGGTCGCACCAAGATCTTCCACCAACTCATCCTATTCGCTTAGGATTAGCGTTGAACTTTTCTGTGTTTTACTATGAAATTTTAAACTCGCCAGAACGAGCATGCAATTTGGCAAAACAAGCATTTGATGATGCAATTGCCGAGCTAGATACTCTCTCAGAAGAAAGCTATAAAGATTCAACTCTTATCATGCAGTTACTGAGGGATAACCTTACGTTATGGACAAGTGATCAGGGCGAGGGAGATGATGGTGCCGGTGACGAAGCTCCAGCAGATAATCAATAGTGCATAAGCGTAATATCTGTAGGCATGTAAGGATGTGTAGTGTGACAACTTTCTCCATCTTTGCCTTTTGTCCTGAGTTCCCTAAACGTATTGGTTCATGTGTTTCTGTTTACTCTATTTTGCCTACCATATCGATACAAGTTTTTTAAATTATTTACTTACATGCGATCATGTTAATCGTAACTCGTACTACACAATTCTTCTACTAGTATTTTAACCGATAATTATATAAAATACTGTTGGCATTAAAACCTAATAGTCTCTAAATCGTAATGATGAATATTCCAAATTCAGTTTTTCTCTGAGAAAGTAGTTCTTAAATTTTTTCCTAGTTTATAATCTAGTATAGCTGTAATTTATTTTGTACTTTGTATCTTAACATGACACGTCATTTTGCCTTACAAAACTCATTAATTAAAGCAGTTTGCAATTTTGGTGTTACATGGATTTGATGAAATAGAAGATTTCCTTCGAAAATTTCAATGGAAAATCTATAGAAATTTTATAACGAGAAGATAAATGGTTCTTCACCACACCTTAATAACCTAAGGGCATGGCATCACTTCATAATACAAATATCAGTAGTGCGGCTAGAGAGAATTCTTCAGGTGTCTCCATCAAAATAATGTTTATCTTTTACTGCTCTTTTTATATCAAAACAAATGCCGTAATTAAACTTGGGGTTCAATATAAATTATTGTCCAGTGGAACTGAAGTAAAAATGAATGATAACTTGATCAATCCAATATTTAATTTGATACTATGATTCATTAAAACTGATTTAAAGCTTGGTGAAACAAGCTCAAAACATTTAAAATATTTAATTTAAAAATGTGCAGGACCGGATTTGTTATATTTTAAACACATCATGGCATAGTTAGGGCCAGTATGCCAAGTTAGGGCCAGTATGCCAAGTTAGGGCTAATATGCCAAGTTTGTGCATAAATAATTGTTAGAACTCTTCCAAAATAATAATCAATTTCTCAACCCTAAATATTTTCTCCCAGTTACAATCTCTTTGAAATGTGTCCAACGTTATATGCTACAATGTCATCCATTATGTAAAAATACAGGTGAAATATGCTTGTTTACATGTATTCAATGGCTTTCCCTAAACCCACAAAAATTTAATCAGCTTAATGCAGTTAAAAGGACATTGTACAACAAATCAATCTTTCTAAAATAGTTTAACCAAAAACGCTAAAGAAACAAAAATACTATGAAATCAAACAGAACTTTAGATAATATGAAACACTATCAACAGATTGGACTAGCTGAATTACTATATGCTGACATTTCAGCACTGTCACTTGGCACTGCTGAAAGCTCTGCATTTTCTAGAATTACATATAAATCAGATTTTTTTTTATTTTCAACACTTTTGAAACTATTAGATGAGTCAAAATTACCCTGATCGAAAAATAAAACATCTTCCTCGCATGAATAATTTTCAGAGCACTGGTCTTGTTCTGAGTGAAATTCAGTTTCAACACCTCTCTCATCCTTATTTGGTCCCGAAGTTCCTCCCATTTTTCCCTTTTCAGGAAGATTACTTGTTACATGCTCAAACTCGTCATCTTTGCTTTTGAGATGGATGTACTCTTCTGTGCCAGACTCATGTACAACAATTTCTTCATTAAATTTCTCAATTGCTTCATAATCAATCACCTTAATAAAAAGAGTAAAAAATAGTGACTTGTTTGTTATATGAACCATAAACCCAGCATGAACTTGTCTTACAAATAATGCTTTAAGCACTCTTGACAGATGCGTATGGTTGCATATGCCTATAATAGGAAATGATAGCTACAAGTTTAATGGTTTCTGATATAACTTAGCTGTATATTTGGACCTGCAATAATTCATAACACTATAATTTATGAATAGTGCGTCGTACAGATAGAATTTCATGTAAAAATAAGACTTGAATTTCATCAAAATCATTGCAAACAAAATAAAAAAGATTCGAGTAAATGTAATATGATAAAGTATACTTGAATTATAATGAGTTTACTTGCAACAAATTTTCACTTGAAACAAATAAATAAAAAGACATTTCACGCCCAAATTTAGCTTCAAATTTTCAAGCAAAATGATTGTAAGATATTACAAATTTTTTCCTTAACGATGATGAACTGGTTATATCAAAAGCCTACAGTGTGACTCATTATTCGTTAAACTCCAATTTTCTTTTAAAATGTTTATATAATACGTACCTCCTTGTGTCCAAACTCTCCTGTGTCTCGACATTCCATATGATTTATATATGATATATGTCTCTCGTGTTCAGTTAACACTTGCACTTTGCCATCAATATCGATAGTGGTGTACTTTGTGATTCTTTCCTGTAAAACAGACTCGGACTTTTGCCAAACTGGATGCCGCGGCTTCACTTGGGGCTTACAAATTGGTATGTACACCAAGGCATTGCTTGGCTCTTTAAGAGAATAAAAGAATATTCGGTTTCATAGGTTCAAATTAGGTGCATATATTTACCACATTAAGAGTTAATATCTAATTAGCGCCAGAGTAAATTTATGTTATTAACGCAAATTTGCGCCAATTTTTCAAATCCCACTTATTTTTTGGACGATTTTAAACTTATTGAGTAGAATTATTGAACTCGAAAAGAAATCTGCCACAATTCTTTCCCTGCAGGTTTTTTTACGTGCATCTAACACTGTTTGCCTCCCCAAAACTTGTATTAATTCTTATCTAGTGTTGATAGCTCTATATGTTGTGTAGATATATAATAATTGGATTGCTAAATGTGCTATTAACACTATATTTGGAAATGAGTCTTGGAAACTTTCTAAATTGCATCAAAATACTACTAAAATGCTAATTAATAAAACCATTTGAATTTAATTTGTTACGATAAGTATTTTTCTCTCTCTGGCCACCGATTAAGTAACACTTCCTTTTTATTAAACTCTGTGAAAAATGGCAGGGCTCCATCAAGTACACCATTGACAAGTTGTATAGGTAAAAGTTTCAATGCATAAAGATACATCAACAATTCAATGAAATAATTGTACGAATTACTCTTTTTATTCATAAATTTTACACCCATTTAAAGGAAAAAAACAGCTTATAATAATAATATACAGTAATAAGCTCAAAAGACTCTATGGCAATTGAATTTTAAATGCATCTTAGTTGTACGTTTGGCCAAGAAAAAATCGAGTTGGTAGGATCCTACTACAATCATCTCTTAGATGGTATCATAATCATTGAGCTGAACATTCAATGCACAAAAGTTACAGAAAAAAGAGGAAGTGAAAATTTTAATAAAGGAAACCTCTGTGGACATCAAAATCAAATGGAGTATTAAGTGAGTGGTGAAGCAATTCGAGTCAGTAACTTTTTTTATATCAAATATACTACTGGATTCGACTCCCAGATTTTGATTCTAGTACTATTTACAATAACTGATGAGCTTTTCAAACTCTAGTTAATGCAATTGAAAGTCACTACAGTAAGTTGAATTTTCAGTAATGTTATTGTTACCAAATGAAATTCCAGTAACGCATCCAATAATGTATACAGTAATATCTCCAGCAACAGCAATGATGCTTATGGAATAATTCAGTAACATTTCTGTAACCGTTATGTTAAAGTAGTTACTGTACAGAAATGTATTCAGCATGTAACGTTCCAGTAACGAGCATCCAGTAATAACAATACTGCTGGTACTACATTGCGTGCACTACATTTATCCAGGGTGTGAAACTTTCATTTGAATTTACCTTAATATTAATGGCTTTAGTTATAATTCAATTGTCTATTGTACACCGTTAAGCAGCTCAAATAATACATGTGATGCTAATGAACTTAGCTCTCACTTTCAATAGCAAATAAATTGAAGTTGGAACCAATGACCTACAATTCATGCAGTATATAGCTTAAATTACTCTTTTTGCACTGTCCTTACCTGAAGGTGAATGAAAATCACAATCCGATTGGTCCGTTGTTGATACAGGAAACACCACTAAATATGGATTTTGAACAGCGCTGTCTTGACCATCTTCATTTTTTACACCGCCAGAGATGAAATTTTGGTTATCATTTTCCTCAAAGATTATTTTCGGAAAATGAACTATTGGCGGATTTTTGTTGCTGATTTCACTGAGGTGTGTAGAGCCACTTTCACAAGATTTCAGAGAATTTGAATCCACTATTGCTTCTCTAGAAACATATCCGCGTTGAATAATACCCATAAAAAAATCGTACGATATCGAAGAATCATCGTCCTGGAAATAAAAATTAAGCAGTTCCAAATATCTAGGTGTTCCATTATCAATACACAGTGCATTTCTTATATCATTTTTTGTGAGATTCCATTTATTATCAAAAGGGTCGGTTTTGCGGTAAGAAGAAAATTGCTGGGCTAAGGTGGCTCCTCGCGGTCGAGTGTTATAAGCTCGAATCAATAGAATTTGCCTAGAGTTGTGAATTAATTTTGTTACTTATTAAAATGTGATTAATTTCCTGTGTGAAAGTCACCTGAGCTTCTGCAATGACAACCCTTCCAAATGGACCAAAGAACCTCCTTTGTACTGGTATGAAGAAGTACCTCCTCCCATTGAAGTTTGTAATTAATTTAAAATTATGGCAGATCAGTAAATATTACAGTTACATTTACGATGGCAACTGTTTCATAATTAAGAAAATCAACCAGTGCCCATAAATTATTTAAATTTCTTGAGCGTAATGTTGATGTCAGTATTATTATCGCTCCTAGCAATCGCGGTAATAAATATTAGAGGAGACGCATTCGGCGATGTTTCAAATCACCTACATGAAGCACCATCGCATAACGTTGCCTTGATGATTTCATATGATGGAAGTAACTACAGCGGATGGTCTGATGTCGGAATTCGTATTAAGCCAAGTGTTAGCTACGTGATACAATCAGTTCTTGAAAAGGTACATAGGATCGAAATAATCGTTACCAAAGAGGCTATATAAAATAAAAGATATCTCTTTTTCCTTTTACAGTATTAGTGCCATTACCTGTAGAGAACTGCACTGATTGCGTGCATGCCGATAAGAATATTTACACTTGTAATATCTCAAGCAAAAATAGCAATTTTTTATAAATTTTCAAAACAATTCAAGACAAAAATATCAATATATAAATTTAGTGTGCTTTACTAAAAACGTAGCTTATACAGTATTAAGTAAATCAGTCATCAATGTATCATTTGTTTGGTATATTTTCCAATATATATATATGTTGACTTTTTGGTAAAGTTTTTGTGGTTGTCACATGATTTTAATATTATTTCGAAATGCAGTATTACGTGGTCATAATTTAACTTCATGAATATGTGTTAAATAGTATATATTTTTTACGCACAGAAATTAAAATTTATGGTCCATATAGTCAAATTTAAAACATTTGTTCATAGTTATAGAACTGTTCGAGTAACTTGAATATATCCAACACTAATATCAACGTCGATCATGTAATTGAGAATAGCGCAAGTTACAATAATTTCGTTTTTTTCATTCAGAATGAATACGTAGATCACTTTTAATGCTATTAAAATATTAGAGTCTACAAACAGCATAGAAATATTTTGCAAAAACTGAAAAGAAATCTTTAGTGCAATATTTGAAATTCTTTCATTCTTAAAAACTTTATTTTTGGGTAAAAAAGCAAAAGTTGCACTGCATTCCCAGTAACTGCATCCCCACTAACTTATTCCTATCAATTGATGAATAATATTTATTTTTCCTCAAATTGCTTTAGATGCATGGAAGAAATGCGTCAAAACTATCAAAATTAGACGGTGCTTCTAGAACAGATTCTGGCGTTCATGCATTTGGGCAGGTTGCATTGTTTAAGTCTCCTTCAGTACCATATCATGGAAATCTGTCAACTTTAGTTCACAAGCTTAACAGAATGCTTCCGGAAGATATTCGTATAAGAAAAGCATCATATGGTTTGGCTAATTGGCATCCATCTCTGAGTGCATCAGAAAAAGTTTACAAATATTATCTATCTGTAGGATCTATTGAAGATATGGATCCCATGAAACGACATTGTCAGGTATACAGCAGATCCTGTCCAAATTAACCACCTGCTATGTATGTATTTATATAACTCTAGTAACTTGTAATACAGCCCGTTTGGTCCTGACTCTACTGAGGTAACTTTTTCTTTCTATTCTTAGTTACTACTCCTTTTTTAAATTGAATGGTCATGGGTCACGTTGTGAATAGTTTAGAGGAGTTCTATTGTAATATAATTTCAAAATATTTGTTGCCATTAATTCTTTGGATTCAATATCTTGGGATTTAGAGCGTTTTTTCCATAATTTCTCTAATGCCATCTCTTCCAGTCTTTTAAGTATATATTTTATGTTTTGAATAAATTTTTCATAGTACTTGTCAACGGTGCTCAAAGTGGTAATCAAAAGTCAGTGCCATCATCAAAAGGGTCAGTATGCAATTGTTTCAAAAAGGATAATTTCAGCGAATGTTTATTGTTACTGATTGGTAAGGAAACTGCATATTAAACCTTTCATCAATGATGCAAGACATGAAGATTGCACTTGTAAGCATTAATTAAAAGCTGGCATTAGAAAAAGTTTTTCACGATAGACTTTTACAGTGCTCTAGATCACAGATTTTTATTGGAAAAACTCTTCAGAATAGAGAGTAAATACTGACTTTTTACAATCATTTTATAACCGTTCTAGATTTTTTTCTGGTACTTTTTTAAGTATTAATTTCTTTTTTTCAAGTAGATACGAACAACCTATTCGTATGTGTGTATTATAGACTTATTCTCTAGCTATTCTAGAAGGATACTTATGCAAGACTTAATGGGAATTGCTTTATGGACCAAATATAATATTCTAGAATTCTATTGCTGCCCTAGAAGAATATTCATGCTGATGTGGACAACCAAGTCTACTACATATTACATGGTCAATTTTTTTTAGACTAAATAGTATTTATAGTACTTCTAGAATTACTCAATAACTATTGTTGGAGGATATTTCTATAAGGCTACATATATATTTGGAATTAGCTTCATATTACTCTGTAGACTAATCTACAAGTTCTATAGTATTATCATTCTTCACACAGTGATGTATATCATATGAGTAGATTTCATACTTGCCAGTGGGGATATATTTTACCTCGCCATCACCCAGGGCTTGACTTGGTGGCAATGCAAGAAGCGGCAAATCAGCTTTGCGGTTCACCTAAGGTACATGCATTCATATATATATATATATATGCATACTATACATATGAATTCGATATATATTCTTACATATTATTAGACGCGCCTGCCTTTTATTCGAGTTCTTTTTTTGGCATGAGCATTTCTTACAAAAGCTATTTTTTTGTCGTTAACTTCCCAAAAAATTTATTTTTTGGAAAGTTAAGGCTTTAATAGGCGAGAAAGTTTTTCTTTAGTCGAGTTACAATGTAATTATATCGTTGGAGCACATTTTTTTGTACTATGAAGGATAAATGAATTAGCAGCTACATAATTAATCTTAATAAAAATTATATTTTGAAAAGTATTATTGAATTCAAGACCCAGTGAATAGCAGATTTTGGGTTTATTATTCTATTATAAATCATTACTCTAAGATTATATTGATTTAATGCAATATTTGCTTGATTACAAAGCAAGTGAATGTTTTCCTACATATATACCCAGGAAACCATCAATTATGGGTTTGTTGTTCTAAGATGCTTAATTACTCTGATTTACTGATTTTTAAGCAGTGACTGTTTAAAGACTCAGCATAGGTAAATATATATCTTAATAATATAAAGTCTTTGATTTTAAACTTGAATTTGAAATGGAAGAAAGGTCTATAATATAGATTTCATTTTATCTTATAAGATGAACTAGTTAAAATTTAAATGCTGAGACATTATACTAAAGAAATTGGGCGATTCTTGTATATCAAAAAAGCTTCTTTCTACGAGTCAATAAAAATATACAAATTAGTTAAAAATAGTTATTCTAAGAATGATAATTTGGTCAAAAAATTTATTTAAATTCGCACTACAATATTTTTTTAATTTTTTAAAGTATGCGCGTTTACTCGCCATGTTTTCATGTAACATTTTGAAAAATGTTACATAGCATTATTGATCACATTGAGAAATGTTCGACTGTAATAACGTGCTCTTTCATAACCAAGAAACGCTTTGAAATGAATTTGATGAAACATTTTAAAGCATTTTGTGCTAAAATTAATTGATTTAAAGTCTTCAATTACATTAATTTCTTTAGATTTGAATTTATTATAGAGATTTATTGGTTCGAATATTTACCAGTTGATGGTATAGCACAGATATGTAGGGGCAGTAAGGTATATTTTAACATGGGTGAATTGTTCTAGAAACTTATTCTTCAACTGTGTACTCAAAATTTGACTAGTATACTAGATTATGTACTCTACTAGTCTGCATCAATATAAAGATGTGACTAGACATGTCTAGCATATCTTGACATCGAGTGTACTTTGCAGGATTTTTCGTTAAAAATTCCTGCTATTTTGTCAAATAATATCCCCATTTCCTTTGCAAAATTTGTATTATTTTTTGTTTTTTATCGTTGCTTACCATTTTTAGTTTTGTGCTTTGCTTTTGTCTAGCACAGGACTTCAAGACGTTTATGAGCATTTCGCATGGAGAAGCGAACAGGCAATTCGAAAAAAGTACTATTTGTAACATGAAAGATATTCAGGTTATTGTCTAATACATATATGTAACATAGATTCATATATGTACATACGGAAATTAATTATATGTATGGCTTCATTTTGTTTCATACACCATCCTTGTATTTGTTAACTAATATTTTACGTTTCGAATTTCATTTGCACTAATTACAGTAATTTATTGGTATGAAATTATTTATTTCTTGAAAACAGTTCTTTTAATGAATTTTTCCCACTCCTATTGGCTTGTATTTGGCATCATTAGGGAGCTGAAAGATTTCTATAGGAATAAATCCTATTTATGATTACCTTTTCTAAAAGTTCCAATATAACGAGGTATCTCTCTAAAGTTTTAGACTCAAATTTAATGAAAAATTGCGTTAGGAGCGAAATCACTGGTAAAGTAAGAAAAGTCCTATCATAGCATACCGGTTTTGTTGAAAATTGTTCTGAACATGCTATCACAATATTCAATGGCAGTAATTATAACTGTTGGTTTAGCAGAAGTACTGGATGTATTAAAATTCACGAATACTAAAAAGCTAAATCATGAAATGTGTTTATGTTCGATTTGAATTGATATTTGGAAATGTTAATATTCTATATATTTCCGAAAAATAGATTATATCGAGCCACCAAATCATCTTCAATATGAATATTGGTTATATGGAATATTATAATTACTTACAAATTCACTAAAGTATGCCTGGCAGCACTGAAATATTAGTACATTTTTTTATTGCTGTTCCAGTAATACTGTATTTTAGTCGATTTCTTTTTGCATGTGAGAAAAGTATTTTATTATACTTATAGGTTGAAGAGCTTCCACAAGAGATTTATAATAGTCCAAATCTTCACGAATACTGTATTACTTTGAGAGGTAATCGTTTCCTTTATCACATGGTAAGAAGAATTGTCGGGTATTTGATTCAAGTTGGGTTGTCCCCGCAAATCAGTGAGAGTTGCCATCAAAGTTTATGTGCGCCACCACAAGGCTTAATATTGTTTAAGGTTATGTATCCTCGCAGCGAAGATCCATTTATAAACGGTGATACAATTTAACTTTTAAATTTTGTTAGTATGAATTTCCCCATGCTCTAAAAAGGTTATAATTTAACCCCATTTATTGAATAACTGGTGACTACATCTTCCCCTCTTGACCAATAACTCCTTCGAATTTTCAATACTGAATACTTTGCTGGAATTGATAAAAGAGAAAAAGTGCTGGATGTGATAAATACTATGAAGTTTATTCATTTATACTGACTTAGATTAGTTTTATGTGCTGATATTTCTTAAGCACTCTTCAATCAATAATTGTAATGCATGTTAATGAAATGGCATAATTTGATGATGTCACTTATTTAATTAGTAAAAATTTTTGCAATTTTTTAAAATCTAGCTACATGAAAAAATACTAATTATTCTCCTAAACTAAAAACAACATAAAATGCCTGCTCCATAACGAATCAAATTTATTCTGTAAAGTCCAAAAATATGAACAATGCCAAATATGTGCTTTACAATATTTTCATCAGTTCAGAAGTTAAATTTTGCAATTTACATGATAAATAGGCACTGACCAATCATGTCCCTTCATATTCAAAGGTATATTTGGAGATGGTGGAGATCATGTGGTACTAAATGCAATAAGGCTACATCCAAGAAGAATTATTTACTAATGCTTTTCCTCGATAGATATTTTAATTATTGAAAGTGAAATAGGGCACTATAGTTAAGCCTTGTTAGCTTCTAGCCATATTGTACTAGTGATACTTTTTTTGGTGATCAAGGCATGCAATACGAATGATATGGAAATTAATAGCCAATATCTGCATGCTAGAGCATTAAGCTACAGCCATTTTGCATAGTCTGATTACTTTTTTGGCATTGTATTGGTCCCATACCTGAAATACAGCAGTTAAGTTTCTCTCGAAAACAAATGATACTCACTGAGGCTTCTTATTTCAACAATTTTCTGACTCATTCCTTTCCCATCCAGATTATGATCTATGGTTCTTTGTGCATTTTCAATTTAAACTATCACTATCTCTATTTCAATCTACTTGTTTCTACTAATGCTTCGTTTTATGATGCTATTTGTTGAAATGCAAACGAAGATATTCTGACATAATCAACCATCATCAGCATAATTTGGTTGCACAGAATCATGAGCATGCACTTTTATCTTTAAGATATCATAATTCATGGGCTAACTTTGGTTTTTGACCTCACTCTTCATCGCTTCCCCAATTTTCTATCATCGCAATATACACCACTGATTCCAGGGCATCGTTTGGAATTTTGGTTCTGGACCCTGGTAATGATTATGCCATCATTTCTTTGTTTTCCCTCAATTAACATCCTTGTTTTATCATCTTCATAGTGTGCCTTGCCTCTTTTTTAAATCTGCTATCTGTCACAATATACCACATATTTCTCTTCATATCAGACGATTTTTTCAATGTTACCAAAGTAAATTCCAAATCTTTTCAAGGAATTTTCAAGTAGACATCTGCGTTAAATGTCAAACAGAATATGCCTAAAAATCAATATCTGGCCAATGCTTGCTCAATATTTTTGTCATACAAAAATATCTCTATCCTTCACTTCTTCATAATTCATTATAGTATGCTGCAACTTCATGGTATATTGTTATCATAGAAAAGAGGCCCTGATGCGACACCGCCTGCTTCAGCCATTAATGCATATTTCATTATTTACTTTTACTTTGTTATATTGAATTTTATTATTTGTAATTGTACGCTTTATTTCTACTTGCTAATCTTCACAATTTAAGCATCTTACACGTGAAATAAAAATGATTGATACTATATATCCTCAAAATTATACATCTTTTCGACTTCAGAGAATAATATCACTGACGATGCGGATGCATGTATATAAATACAAATTATTTTTGTTAGTGACACATGAGTCAAGGAATTGTGGTCAACAGCATTCTGACCATGTCGCAATTATACAGGCTAATTTTTATATCTCATACTCAACATATATATTAATAATATCTCGAATTTTATTCTAACTAATTCGTAAAAATTAAACCAGAGCCAGAATTTACGCCTCCAAAAAAAATGAAAACTGCGAATTCACCTATGCTAATTTGCAATGGAGGCCTAATCACCAAAGTCTGAATCATTACATAAATCAATTTGATGTAATTTGGGCCCAAATAAATCATATTATAACTCGAATTGAATAAAATTGACTTGATTTTCAATCCCTGAAATAATTTGTTTGGAAAAAAATGCTCTTATCCGAAGATGATCCGAATTGTCGGATTAAAGTTACAAATTATGAAAATTTGAATGCAACGTTTGACTTTTATTCGTTGATAGTTGGGCTGGTCGTATAATTATATTTTGTTACAGCCTTACTTTTACCTGGAAATTTAGATTGAAAATATTGTCATTTCGATTTTATTCAGAAAATGTTGATTAAACTATGACATGTAGGATTGAGAGTATAAATTTGAGCCTGAATAACTATGGAGTCTTGGAGAGATGGAGAACCATAATTTTAAAATGCAAACTTTTCTTGATGAATTGCAGGGCAGCCTGCATCTTGGAGCCAGGCTGTAACTGCGACTGTAAGGAGGGTTGGCCCACAGAGATAAGCAGATCGATGCGCATGTGCGATGACGTCGTCACATTGCATGCGTCGTGATTCAAAATGTAGTTCTATAGGTGCATGCACAGAGGTGGCACTGTTAAAAATGGTAATATTAGTTATAGCATGACTGTTTATGAAGGGCATGATAAGCTTGACATCGTCATCACGACAAGCAAATAAAAGTACGATGTCAGTGTCGAGATGTTGGTCGACGATGCATTGATGAAATGCGAAGAAAGGTGTGATACCAATGCCTCCAGCCACCCAAAGCATATGCTCTGGTACGGCGCCCTCGTTGAAGCAAGTGAAATCGCAGCCAATGCCGAGGCATGGGAGTTGAAGGCGAGGCAGGGGGGTTTGATGGGCCAGAGAATGTAAAAATGGAGAGATAGTACCCAAGGCCACTAGTTTGATTGTGCAAGAGATCTGGTGGACATCTACAAATTGCCCGCATATTGCCTGCTTGGCTTTGCATCCTGAAATGGTCCAAGTACGCACATAGTCATCATTAAGTGATTGAGGATTACGGTCATTCATGTGAGAGTATTTTCGTTCAGCATGCTCCATACAGTTCAAAATGATATAAGCGCCTGGTGAAAAGGTGACAGGCATAGCTAGCTCAAACATGAATTCCATGATGGTATGGGAGATTGCACGGACGGCAACCAGTGTCGCCAATTGCATGCCGGCCGAGATGGTTGTGAGAGAGGTCTGGGCTTCTCTTGCAAGGTAGCGGACAGGTGGATTGTATGGTGAGAATGAGTCGGGTGATGTCTGCTTGAGATTTAGACCACCCTTGATCAGCACAGCAGCAATGACCTTTACGCGCGTCAACAGAGATATTCGCGGCATTAGCGCATCTGCCTCGCCATCAAACAAGTTCTCAGCATCCCCGATAATGTGGCAGATATCACCTGTTGCAAAGTTTGGAAAAACGATGCCAGCCTTGCCATCCGATTGCACATTACCAAGCGATTGGTAGAAACGATTTCCGGAGTAATCGGGGATGACGATGAAAGAGCAATCACCTTCCACGTATGTGCGGACAAAACCAGGCGATCCACCACGATGATTCAAGCCAACATCGGATTGCACTGGACATGATGTGTCAACATGAGTTGATGCTAGGAAAATCGTACTGGCCTGATGGATAATGTTGATGCAGTCTGGCGAAAGAACGATCCCTTCTCTATTGCGTACATCCAAGACGGTTTCGGGTGTTCGACGCTGATATTCAAGAGTTCGTACAGTGATGTATTTGGGGCAATTGCCCAAGTTCTCGTTTGTCACCAGTGACATGTGAAGAGCAGCGGCATTTCCATCAATATTTACAAGGACGCCAGCAGCCTTATTACGTCGCCGATTTCTGAAATCAACGCCGAGTAAAGCAAATGGTTTTG
The DNA here is from genome assembly GCA_032358265.1 of Vaucheria bursata. Lineage (NCBI taxonomy): Eukaryota > Xanthophyceae > Vaucheriales > Vaucheriaceae > Vaucheria > Vaucheria bursata. The sequence continues at coordinate 1,458 of JAULBW010003890.1, read as the reverse complement.
GGATGAAAGATTCGACGGCCTTTTCCATGTGCACAACGCATTTCGCAAATGGATCTGACGGTGGAAGTGTCACATTTGCTTCTAATCGATTCAATGCAGTGGCAATCAACATTTTTTTGTGCAAGCTGGAGATAAGCAGTGTTGACCAAGGATAACCTTCTTCATCTAGGGCCGCTATGGCAACATATAGTAAATTCTCAAAAAAAGTAGAATGCTGCTCCGGCATGTCATCGGATATGAGCTGCTCCAAAACGTGAGGTATGTTATCTGGCACATAACGGCGTTGCTGGAGGTACAGCTCGCCTTCATGCTGGATGTGGCGCTTCCGGAAAGACGGTGTCGAATCCATCACATTACTAGACTATGCAAAAGCTTTTATTGTATGTAGATTAGGTTATCACAACTCATAAAAGGAACTGCAATTTATTAACGACTAAATATGGCTATAAATGGAAAACTATAGCTTAATCACGACTAGGTATGGCAAGAAGTGTAAATGTCGTACCATTTTACTTGAAGATGGTTTACGAAAAGAAGGTCATACTATGATTGAGGCAAGACTGTATTTTTATTACAGTCTCTTCTTGCACAGTGTAGTATTTTCCAGCAATATAAAGAACTAAATGGGATTATGAATGTCACTTAAGAAAAGTAGTTTTTGGGAAATGTTTCAATATTTTACTGTTCATATGACCAATGTTTGTGTTGAGGAAATCAAAGATTTCTGAGTGGGATCTATAATTCAATTTTTTGGCTAGCTTTATAATACTAGACATCTATGATAGATTGTGGTAGAATAAGTCATACTGCTTAGTAACCTTAAAGTTTAACCTAACCTAACTAAGTGTCTTACGTCCTAGTCATGCTCAGGAAATCATTGATTTTTTACTACATAACTTGGTTACAGCACTTGTAAAAAGATAAAACCTAGGAAAAGGTTAAGTGGTTTTACAAATTGTACCATATTTAATCTTTGAATTAGAGTTACTTATGCAAGCTGATCATTTATTCATCATCAGCATCAATAGTTTAATTGAGTACATCCCATTTTTACTTGCCAACTTAATACTGGGTACTAAGCTGATGCTACACAAAATTTCAAATCAATCCCAAATTTTTTGGGGCTAGGATATGGCTAGAAATCTTAATTTTAAATCATTCTCTTGAAGAAATGCACAGGCGTACTTTGCAACATTGTTGTCAGGATATTTGCTGGTCCTGCTTGTTAGGATTCTTGGGTGAATGTACAGCTAAGTATGATAATATTTGAAAGCATCGGGATTCAAACCCAAGATCTTAATGCTACTGATCAATTTTGTACCATTAAACCATCAACTCCTAAATGTTAAGAAATTGAACAGAAAGAAAGAAAAGAAAAAATAAGAGAAAGAAAGAAAGAAAAGAAAAATACAAGCAAAGTATATTGATGATTGGAGGAGATGACCAACAACTGCAATG